>JAPTGZ010000010.1:13560521-13575634 GCA_029814645.1 Fowleria isostigma | reverse complement strand
GTAAGAATTTTAGGGGTTATGGTCACATCCGTTTAGTTTGAAAAAGTAACAAGCCTATTTTGAGAATGTAAGGAGTATAAAGTACAGATAATTATCCAAAAATATAGGAAGTAAAAGTAAAAAGTTGCCAGAAAAATAAATACTCAAGTACAGATACCTAAAAAAAACTACTCAAGTACAATAACAAAGTACTAATACTTTGTTACTTCCCACCTCTAAGTGGCACATTAAATGGCTTTATTAGAGCATATTTTAAGAGACAAAACTAATGTTGATACAATTTATAGAATCAAAAAAGGGAAAAAGAAAACTAAGCATGGAATTGCACCTGAAAATAACACCATTAATAAGTACTTAAAGGAGAAAAAGCTTCAGGTCAGATGCATCATTTTGGAAATAGTTTCACTAAATCCTTCTGCGACATTGGGGTTTTTCTCAAGCATGGTTGCTTCTGTAAATAGGCCAAACTGTTAAATATTGTTAAGTGTTAGGTGAGCCCATCTGATCTTTTCCTCTTGACCCTAATTGGTAATTTCACTAAAAGCTGTATTCATTTTGTCAAGCAAAGCTTAAATATTTTTATGACCTTTTTATATTATCAAGAACAAATGGCTCTTTTCCAATCTTCCCCACAGGCTGTTAGCCTACTTACCTCTTTTTTTCAGGACATTTACAGAATTTATTATTTTTAAAGTAGGTTACAATGAATGGTGCTCAGAGAGCTGCTTACAAAAGACTTTTAGTGTAGTTTTTATAATCATAATTGGGAGCTGGGAGTGACATGCCTACTTGCTCATTTTTCACATACAACAGAAAAGTAAGTTAATATGTACTATATGAATAAATATCAAAAACAGTCATGCTACAAGAGGTGACGATAAGATGGTAAACTTATCTAATTTTATATCTAAATTAACCTTTTTTTCCCCACAACTATTAATGCAAAACAAAGAGATTGCAAAATAAAAAAACTGTCACTTTATTTCAGTCCATAACATAAAGTGTAAAAACAGTGACCTTTATTCACTTTGTACAAAAGTTGATGTCGGGTATTTTTAATATCTGGCATGCAACTCATGTTACCTTTTAGACCTGTCACAAATATCGCATAATTGCTATAGTGCAACAGTATTTCAGCTAACCTCATTATCTTAACCCTAGTTTCTCTTGGTCTTAAAAAGCAGGCGGATGAAACGAATATATTTCTGACAGTTTTTGTACGTCATTTTCAGTATCCGTACTTAATTGGGTTTACTGTATATTGAGGTTATTTGTATTCCAAGCCTGCCTCATGAAATTTCTCTTTACGAATCCTATAATAAGGCAGACACAAATTTATTTTTTATTTATGTACACACTTAAATTTTGGCATTGTTCAGTGCCAAAAAGTGGCTCTTCTTCCTTATTCCTTATTCCTCTATATGCTACAGTCACGGAAAAACATTTTTAGACCATCAAAAGTCATCAAAAACAATGTTTATGCAATTAAGTACTAACTCCTGTGTGTATCATGTAACAAAACAGACAGAAAAAAAAAACATGAAATCTCTAAAAGCACTGTTTTTTGTCAGACTGTCATAGCTATTGATGTAGGAACTTATGTGATTTTTGGTTATTATCAAGAAAACCATGGAAAATGGATAGATATCAGCTCTGAAATTAAACTACTATGAGCTATTTTTGTTATCATTATGTTTACCCAAACAAATGTTCCTTAAATTGTACCAGATTAAAATGAACAAGAAATTGAATAAAACATAATTATCTAATATTTTTTTTCTGTGATGGTATGTATAAGTTATTGTTAGATTTAGTCAACTACAATTGAATTACTGTGACAGCCCATCTTCTACTTTTATTAACCATACCTGATAACTTTTTTTTTTTTTTTTTTCCAATGAATTGACTTACCCATTCCCTGCCCTCTGTCAGCCCCACTGGTTGGCCTCTGGACCGTGGTTTATTATACTCCATAGAGACCCTGATAGTTCAGTGGTCCTGTCAGATATGGAACGTCCTGAAGAAAGACTCTGGTTTGATGCTGCAAGGAGGAGACCACCCAGGCCCCAATGTGGAGCTCCAGTTCTGGGCCACTCAGAGGGAAAATCTGTTGGGTATTCAGGCTCAGGTATAGGTTTATTTTATTGAAATCAACAATTTGTGTAAAGACTGTTGTCACTAATAAAGATGTGCATTGTCCTTATTGTCAGATCCGCACCCCCAAAGTGGAGCAGATTATGGAGATCCTGAAGAGTGTCAAAAGCAGTTACTACTCCGCTTTCAAGGACATCTGCGTCAAAGTCGATGAGGGTTTGTCAGCAGAAGCATTGGGATGGACATTTTAAATACATTTTGATGCTAAGTAATCAAGCCCTGTTAGTTGAGACATTAACGCTCACCATCCTCATCCCTAGCAATAATAATAGTAATAATAATAGACTGACTCACCGAAGAATGTGTGTCAAATGCATATCATTAAAAGCACTTTTAAGCACTCAGAACATTGCACATTAGTTTGATGTAATAAAACATACATCTTTTCTCATTCCAAATAAAATCACCACTTTGGCTAATCGACTAATCAATTATTGATACATATCCCCAGTTAATTCTAATGACTTAAAATCTGTATACAGTAGAATACTACAATAGACTGATCGATGTAGCAAATGTGATGTAACTTTACAAATGACAATATTATGGGATATTAGATAAAAGAGATTCCCAAAGAAATTGTTCTGTAAATTGTACATTCAGCCTAATGTATTATTAATAACATATATTTAAAAATTAATCTGGATTGTATTCATTGATATTAGATCATTCAAATGAAAAGCAATGTGAATCGGACAAAATGATTTTTTAATCTGAGTGCAACATCAAATTATAATCTGCATTGTAAATTGCCCAAAGCTATGAGACATTTTCAGTGTAAGAATATCAGAATAAGACCATATTTGATTTCATGTGAATCTTCCATTCTCAGTCCATGTTATTAATTTTCCTCTATAACTGTGGTTTTCAGCGGTGCTAGAAGCAGATGACATAGATCTGTATCTTCGCCCTCTGAGAAGGGTGATCACCAGCCTGGAAGAGAGGAGTATCCCTCACGTTGACAGTTTGCTGCCTCCACTCTTCCATACGCTCTGTCTCATCTGGAGCCAATCTCAGTATTACTGTATTCCACAGCGTATGGTGGTCCTCCTGCGAGAGTTCAACAACCTGATCATTGAAAAGGTAATGTGACACATGAGTGCATATGCGTGAAATGTGTGTGTTAAGCATTTCACTACCATGAGCACATGACAAATAAAAGTCATGAATCTCGTGAAACCCACCTCCTAAGGTTCAAAGTACCAGGAAGAGTTTTTGTGTGTCTGTATGTGGAACAGTCTGGATCTGCATCCCAAGCAAAGCCAAAGCATCTATACTTTTAAAGCACTTTACAAATGTATGGTCTGGTCACAGGACAGGGAGGGTGGGGCTTATGATTAATTACGTACTGGGCCATTACATTCTGGGTTCTTTCTTATTTTTGTTGGTATATGTGCTGTTGTTGTTTACCATGTTGATTTGTGTCATTTCCATTACCAGTGTTGTAAATTAAAAATGTTGTTGAAATATATTGTATTATAAGTTATGCAGAGTGTCAGTTAGATAGTTACTATGTGTAATATACATCAGTTTTCCTAATCTGTTTACTATGTTATGTACATTATTAGGACTCTCAATAGATGTAACTATCATTAAGGAAGTGAAAGTAATGCGTTATGTTGTATAAATGAGAGATGGGTTGGGATTTAATAAGTTTTTATTTTCCTACTCCTTTTTGAGGAATGCTTATTGAATTTATTTTGTTACTACTGTACATGGCAGTTGCTACATTGTCTTGATCTCCTTTGTTTTTTATTAATGTATTTGCTTTGCCATTAATTTCTTATACATATGAAATGTTTCAGGTTTTTGTTTTTTTTTTCTACTCGAAACAAATAAATGAAATGAAAGACAAAAGAAAGGAAATAAATTGTACCATGTTACTCATCTAAATGATTGTCTGTGTGCAGGCCTTTGCTTATCTGATCCCTGAAGAACTGTTTAAGATGGAACTTGAAGAGGGTGTTGAAAGAGTCCAGATAACCATCTCAGTTCTGAGCACCTTCAAGCAGTTGTTCCACACTTACCAGCAGCAGATCCCTAAATACTACAAAAACAGCCAGTCAGTCAAGCTGTGGGACTTCCCAGCTTCCCTTGTGTTCCAGCGCTCTGACCGCATCATGGAAAGGCTGTTGATGATCGAGGTGCATGAGCTCACACACAGCGTGTTTTTTCTGTTGAGAAAAATTGGAAAAGCACTCACTTTGCTGTCATTCTAACTCCCATCTGTCACCTGTAGGAAATATTTGCCACAGCGTTAGACTTTTTGAAGCTGGAGAAGATTGAACTGGGTGGATCGAGAGGGAAGATCCTTAGTGAGAATGTTTTCAGCATGAGCGAAGAGTTCCATGACCGCTGGCGTGCTCTTAGAGAGAGCAAATATGACCCTTTGGACTACACTAATGATGTGAGGTTTAGTGAAATAGTAGAGGTTAGCTGTGACTGTTATTTAATTTTAATACCCACGGGTCTGAGATTCACAATTAATAAGTGGCACTAACATGCACAGCTGAAGAATAAAACAATACGATTAGTTATTGTTCTGCCCAGCAGTACAGTAATTGAAAATCAGCTAAATAAAGTAGTTGCTTAGCAACACACACAAACGGGTGACAGCAGCCATTATGAGTGTCTGCATCAATATTTAATTTACTCTGTATTTTACAGCTATTTTACAACAGCTTTCAGTGTGACTCAGCCAATCAAAACTCAATCAGCAATTAATCTACGTTATAATACAATTACACCTTTTTTCAAGAACCAAATCCAAAAATGACCTGTATTTTATATAATGAAACTACATTAATATATAAAAAATAATAAAAGTGCACTCATAGCTTTGTGATGTTGATTTTTTTCTTTTGTTCTCAAATTCCTGCAATTTTTCTCCAGGATTTTGTGCGTCATTATGATCGTTTCATGGAGCAGAGCAGAGATTTTGACCAGAGGCTGGGAACTGTCCTCAATTTGGCCTTTCAGCACTCTAAGAACCTGAAGTCCACCTTTAAGGTACATCTGTATTCATTGGTGATATGTAAGATGTGACATCCAGTTTTTACTGTAATTATTGGTATTCTAGAAGCTCTGTATTTTTTGAAGCTTTGAAAAGTTGCCATTAGTTGAAAATGTTACATTGTTGTCAGCACTACATTAAATGTTACGTGATGTCCAAACTGACATAGAACAGTCTTTGGAGATCTTATATTGACATCTGAAACAGAATTTTGTGTCTCATCTACTGTAGTTGTTAAAACTTTTTGGGACCCTGCTTGAGAGACCCAGGATCCACCAGCTCTTCTCTCCAAACTACAACGTGGTGTTGGATATGTTCAATCAGGAGATAGACCACTGTCAGCTGATACTTAATCAGCACCGAGATCAGGTGAGAAATATCAACATTCACATTCTTTTTCTATCTTTTTTTTTTTTAACATACAGTTTTTAGGTTTTTACATGTTTGATTGATTGAAAAAACAGCACTTTGTGTTATAGGAGATTTCACAGTTAAAATATTTGATAAATAATAGCGATTAATGAAAAAAAATGGTTAATTGCAGTCCTGCTTTACTTGCTGTGATGCTTGTGTCAGACATGACACCATACAGTTGTGGAAAAGAAATATACCATCAAAAGTCAGCAAAAACAATGGTTATGCAATTAAGTACTAACTCCTGTGGGTATCATGTGACTAAAACAGACAGAAAAGAAAACATGGAATGTCTAAAAGTGCTGTTTTTGGCAGTACAATGTCATAGATATTGATGTAAGAATTGACATGATATTGGTTATTATCTATAAAGTCATGAAAAATGGATAGGTATTAGCTCTTAAATTAAACTCTTTATGAGCTGTTGTTATCATTATATTTTTTCAAACAAATGTACCTTACGATGTACTTGGTATTAAAATGAGCAAGAAATTGACAAAAACATGGGATGGTCTAATAATTTTTCCTGTGACTGTAGTTTTTGCTTTACATCAGTGGTTCTCAAACTGTTTAAGCCTGAAAACCTAACAAATCATTTACATGCATCCTTAAGACCAAAATTCGCAAAAAGCAATGCACTTCACCGACTAACAGACACATGAAACAAACAAACCAAATGCCAATATAAATATGACAGCCCTTTACCCTGCCAAACCACTCTGTTTTGTCTGTGTTTTGCATCATTTTCATTGTGTTTCTCTTATACATCTTTTCACTTGTTGCATCCTTTACTGTCTTTTGTGTGTGGTAGGTATTGTCTTGAAACATTGTCCAGTGTCTTGTTGTGTCTTTTGTTCTTATCTTTTTCTTCCTTTTCATCATTTATATCCCTTCACATCAAACTTTTGAACTTGTAACATCCAATACAAATAACTTTTCAGAGCAGACTCATCTGTTTTTATTTACGAACATGACTACTGCAGTATTGGGGTTTTTTTTGTTTGTTTGTTTGTTTGGGGTTTTTTTTGCTATTAAGAACCCTCAAAAACAGCTCTACAACCCAATCTGGATCCCAACCCTGAGTGTGGAAATAGTAGTTGTAGATTATTTTAAAAGAGTTAAAATCAGAAAATAAACTTGCATATTGTATATTGTATTTATTTTTGGAGGTGTATCATTGATCATTCTTTTTCAGTTATTCCATTTTATTACCGTTTTCAGGTGAATTTAGTGCAACTTTTGCTGAAAATAAATGGTGCAAATGTTATTTCAAATCCAACTCTAGTTGTTATTTGTCATTGACCCACATAACATAGTTACAAACTGGATTAACCCTTTATTTTTTAGCTCCAGTCAAGCGGCGCCGTCTTAGGGAAGAATATGCCTTCAGTGGCCGGGAATCTCAAATGGTCTCAGGAGCTTCGGAACCGGATCCTCACCAACAGGAGCAATCTCTGCCAGCTTGCACATATGTATGGAAGCTTGAAGGCCTCAGTGAAAAACACAGTAATGAGAAAAAAATTAAATTAGGGTCTTAACCCATAATGACCTAGCACTACTTTTGTGACACTTCCCAAATGAAATTGTCTTTAAATTTAACCTCTTTTAATCTATAAAGACCCAAACTCTGTTTTTGATAGAATAATCCTCAATTTTGCACAACTTCAACTTTTATGAACTTCAACATGATTAGTAAATTAACTGTTGGAAAATACCTGATTTTCAAAATAATATTACAATAAATGGTGATAAACCCCTTAGGGATGGTTAAATGTATTTGGGACGTGCCGCAAATATCAAACTGGGTCTTTATGGGTTAATTATCCACCATATGCTTATAAATGTCAGAGTTTTTGCAGAGACTGTAGCATAACAGCATTTTTGTTTCTAATAGTGTATTTAATTTCCACCTCAACACTTGAACTGATTTGAGTGAAAAATAAAAGTTAGTTAATGATAAAAAATAATAAAAGATACACTCATGTGTTCTTAATGCTTTGTTACAATCGTTATTCATCCTTCATATCCTGTCCTCTCCCTCCCAGGCCTCTGGGCAGTGCTGAGGCTGATGATGTCCTGCGTAAATGTGAGCGTGTTCTTGTGGTTCTGGACCAGCATGATGAAGAGATGTTCTCAGAATGGACGGAGGGTTTGGAGGGAATTTGTCAAAAGCACCTCCAGGATCCACTGCTGACTCTAGACAACGATACGGGCATGTTCCAAGTCAACTTCAGTCCAGCAGTAAGCAAAAATCGGCAGCTAATATAGTATACTAATACCATAATCCATTACACACTGCAGCTCTCAGCAACCCACAACATCACACTGGCATTTTCTAATGTTTTCATTTCATAATTAATATATTCCAAAGTATACAATGAACACAACACAATAATTAACCTTCTTACCTTTCACACTGAGCCATTCATCCATGCTAATGAGCTCTCTGCTGTGAGAGGCTGATACTCTAATGTTTTGTTCCTACTCAGATTTTTTACAGGGGCATGAGGAGACCAAAATAATAAACTGCAATCTTGGAACTCCTCAAATTCCTCTTGTTCTCTCTCTATCTCACTTTAAAGCTAACCTCTGTGCTGAGAGAGGTGAAGTATCTGGGACTTTTGAAGAACCAGAATATCCCTAAAGCAGCTCTCCATCTCTACTCTAAACGGGATAGACTCTTCTTGGTGAGTAATTTGGCTTCTAATGTTACGTTAAGTACCCAATCATGTATTTTGTGAGGAGCCTACTGACATATGGCGCTCACAAGAATACTTCAATAAGACCCACTCATGAAGTGTCTGAGTATGTCTCATACAGAAAGCAATTGTAAGTGCTCTACATAAATAAGAGGAATGTCAAGAGGGATATAAAGTGTTTAAACGAAAAAGATCAGAATATTAAAAATATCATTAGTAGAGTATACAGCATGTATAAAACCAGAATAGAAGAGAATAAAAAAAATCCTTTCATCCATCCCTATGGGAGAAGGCGGGGTCTACTGTAGACACATTGCCAGTACAGCTCTGATGTACACAGACAAAAAACCTTTCACTCTCATACTACGGGAAATTTATTGAAAGGTCCAATTTACATCTCAATTCCAAAAAATTTAAATTTTGCGGCTAATTTTTGATAGGTCAGGTTTTACAGGTTTAAACATATCACTAATGTACTCTGAGCCTAAACCATACTGTGATTTGTAGAATAGTAGCAGCACTTTAAAACAGACAAACAGACAAAGCCATCGTATTGAGTCCAAGGGTGTGTTGTGTCCTGCAGTACACACAGACGCTGACCTTTGTGACGCAGTGGTACAACCAGCTCCACAGCACCATCCTCGCTGTCGAACTGGGACTGGTGAAAGATGAGATGGATGGAGCAAGACGACAGCTACAGCCGGCCCTGAAGGAGCTGACCTGGGTTCAGGACGACCTATGGGACTACATCCAGAGCACACGAGACCTTGTCAAGGTACTTGTACTTGCTTTTCTTTAGATACAGTCATAGAAAGTGCTATATAATTGTTTCCTGCATGTGTAGTGTAAAACCTGGCATCGTCCTTGTGCTATCCACGCCAATTCTTCTCAATTATGTAAAACAAAAAAGCAGCAGGCAGCTGTTGACCAAAGGGAATGTAATTAGTGGTTGTAATAATTCCTCTCTCTTGCCATTACCAGAGCATTTCCAGTCGTGTCCAGAAGAGTAAAGCCAATGTGGACGCCATCCAGGCCCTTATGGGGAAATTCAGCCACCGAGCCTTCATCACTAGAAAGAACCGCAATTCTACTCTGCTCGTCTTCTCTGATATAGAGGAGAGTGTATCCAAACAACACACTCTCATCACTGGCACCGGAGAGCAGATACACAAACTGCTGCAGGTATTTTCACACACCTCATGTTAAACAGAAGTTGTTACAGATTAGACCAGTGTAATAATGTGAGGGGTTCACTACCATTATAAAGCTTAGACACTGCACCTAAATCAAATGAATACAAAATCAATGCGGAGAGCATCACAACTAGCTAAATGACTTTCCAAGACATAATTTATGTGATTAGTTCCCAGTGGATTTCTTTAACAAGTTTTGTTTTTAAGCGTTTTGGAGATTGTTTATCTTATTATCTGTTTTTCCGATATTTTGTAACAGGGGTGTGGTCATAGTAATGATGCAGATTTATGTGGTTTCTTGCAGGAGAACCCACAATCCACCCAACCCCCCCAACTTTTTTGTTTAACTTTTTTTTTTTTTTAATAAACTCAGGGAAAATACTTAAATCCCAACATCACCTACGTACACCCACTGATAACCCTACTGTGAATTAGAAACATTCTATAATTATAGGTAACTATTAGAAACAACCACTCAAGCTCACCATACAGGTCCACTGTTAACTGATAGGGAATTTACTATGAACAGCTGTATAAAGACACTAAAGACAAATGACTCATTACACAGGAAAAACTTTTTGGAGGAAGCTCAAATAAAGTGATTGATTTAATACAGGAGATTGAGTAATCTAGTTCTAAATGCATTTCTTGATTTAGAAAGTTTATATAGTCCTATTTATGCTCAAACTTAAGGAAAACACAACAAATACTTCATGTATACACCTTCCTAAAGAAGACAGAAACAGATAGTTTACACAAGATACGTCTGTGAACAGTTGGCTGTGGATCTCATCTGTAGATTAAAATGAGATTTTTTTTTTTTTTTTTACATTTTTGTCCATCCTCAACTAACGTGGAAAGAAATCACACAATCTGCAATTAACTGCACAAAATTGATTGCCTTTATTCATAATTGGCAAAATTATGAATTCATGCCCTTTATAGTGGCACAGTCTGATAGGGTAACTGTTGGTGTTGCAGTTGGAAGGAACACATGACATATTTTCATTTTTTCATAATTTGCTTATTGGGTATTTGTGGTTTTAAGTTCTTATTTATGGTCGTGGCCATGACAAAAATACAAACAGTATAGGATTTTACAATTCTGAAGGTCGAATGTTTCATAATTTTTATTTGTCATCAAAAGACTCATGTAAATTTAGTAAAATTAAGTGTGTAATTTATAAAAAAAAACAGTAAAAACAAAACAAAAAACTGAATTAAATAAAACAATACCTAAAGATGAAAAAAAAAATATATGCAGTGTGATAAATATAATTATCACAATATACAATATTAATATGTTCCTGTTCTTCCTTAATTCCGTGTCAGTTTACATTCCTATTTGACTCCACACCTTTTCAGGAGAACCAGTCTCTTCTTGGAGTGACAGACCTGCAGAGCAGTGAATGGCAGGCCTATACAGACTACGTAGACCGGATGATCCTGTCAGGCTTCTCCAGCGCTGTACGCTGCTCTCTGCAGTACCTCATGGACACCACAGATGCAGCCCTGCGCATTTCACCACTGTTTGAGCTCCAGCTGGTCCTCAACAACTACGAGATGACCTTTGAACCTTCTCTTGATTTTGGGCAAAGTGGCAACTTTTATGACATCATAGACAAAATGGTGGCCAATATCACCAACATGGCCTCCTTCATTCCAAGGGCGGCCAAGCATAAACAGCTGGAGACCTATCAGGTGCTGAAAAGAATCACTTTAACGCTCAGTGAAGCATTTATATATAAAGCACTCATACTTTCCTGACTATGACCTTTTAATATGATGTTCTTTATGTCTAGTCTGACATAAATGAAATGGAGGATTTATCAGCAATGTGCCACACAATCCGCTCAAGGGCACGTGCAGCGATCGCCAAGGTAAGAGTGTTTATTTCTGTGCAGAAATGGAGTCTTGGTGATGTTGTTTACAGGATTACCTTCAGCAGACTTCATTCCCTTTCAGGTCAGAGAATACCAGGGATCATTTGCCAGCTACCAGTACCTCTGGACGGATGACAGGTGAGGGTGTTTTTCAACGTAGTTTATTATTGTCTTACAAAACCACAAGCTTTGTAAGCATCTGTGTTTTTACATGTTATCACTTGTCTTGGTTACTTACAAACTGACTTTACAATGTGGTTGTATTTCCAGTGTATTATTTGTTATATACTGTTCAAAGTGCAATATATGTTTAATTGATCATAAGCTTCAGTGCAATATCTTTTTAACCAATGCCATTGTCACCTCATAATGTAAATAGTGCTTATCTAGTTTGGCACTTTTGCTTACTGCTCTCTTATGCTTATCTTATTAACAATTTTTGGTTGTTATTATTATTGCATATTTTTTGGTACTTATTTCTTATCTGTTAGTACTTACTGCTATTGCTTACTTATTTCTATATTTCTTATCCCTGTTTATTTCCCACTGCTGTACTTGTGTGAGAAGCAAAGGTAACACTAAATTTCCCCCTAGGATTTCCCCCTAATTGAGTATTTCTGATTCTGATTTCAGTCATCATTGTATTTTGCACCTTGAGTATGATTTACATTCTTTTTTCTCCATCTCCACTGTTGTGTTCTGTTTTCTACAGTGTTCCTTTGCAGGTTCTTCTCCAGAGCTTATAGAGTGATGGACTAATGCCTTAGTTTTTGCAGTATGTGCCCAATTAATCTCCATTTTATTTTTCTCATTTCCTGCTCAATCAAAAGCTCTCTTGGCTTTTCCCTCAGCTCTTCACTCCATCTCCGCTAATGTTTAGGATGCCTGAGGCTCAGTGCTTATTTAGGAGGGTCTTTGAAGTTTTCCAGGTCTCAGCTTTGTGATGAATTATGATCCTCATCTTGAAGTTGAACAAGGGTTGTTTTGTCTTGAGCATGAAATGTGCTCCCCCAATAGTCAAAATCATTCCAAATATAGTTCTAGTCTTGTCTGTTATGTTTTCCTGACTTTTACAGGTCTGAATTTATGAGACAGTTCCTGCTTTATGGACATGTATTAAGTACAGAAGAAGCTGAGTTGTATGCTGACTACGAACTAAAAAAAAACCCACCCACCCTGGACAACTTTAAGGAACAGGTACAGTATGCATGACTGTAACAGTATCTTATCATGTTATTTTACATTTATCCTAATATGTGTAATGTTGTTCTGTTTATGAATCCGTATTATTCTTAACTTCAGATTAACCTGTTCGAGTCTCTGTATACACGAGTCAGCAAGATGGAAGACAAGAGGGTGTTTTATGGCTGGCTACAGTTGGATATTAAACCTTTTAAGCACACGCTGATGAATGTCATTAAGAAGTGGAGCTGGATGTTCAAAGAGCACCTGCTGAACCATGTGAACCAGAGGTAAGATGCATAAATCACATTCACAGGCATTTTAGTCACAATACTGAACCATGAAAAGGATAGTAGAAATGTCAGTAACTCTGAAAATGGAATAAACTGAGCTACAAATAAACTCACTTTTATTGATTTATTGTACAAATGCAATCTTAAATTATTAAAATACAACGAAACTTGACATTAAAGTGAGTCTAAATTATTCTTCTTAAAAAAAATTTCTGCTCAAAATGCCAAATGTACAACACCCAAAGCATTCTGTACAGTGCTCCTCTCTGAAACATTATCTTCTCTAACTCTCAGTGTGAGGGAATTATGGTCCTTTGTCCAGGACACAGCCCAGGGTCTTTCTAAAAAGATATCAGATGGTGACTATGCAGGCCTTGTGGACATCATGGGACATCTCATGGCCATACGAGACAGACAGATTAGCAACGAACAGCACTTTAAACCTCTCAAATCAACTGCTGAGCTCCTTAAAACCTACGGACAGCAACTGCCAGAGAGCGTCTACACGCAGCTCGAAGTGTGTAAGACTGTAAATAAAACATATCACAGACAAGGAGAAAGAGTTTCATTTAATTTTTCTCATTTTTGAAACACAGGAGCTGCCAGAGAAGTGGAAGAGTCTCAAGAAAATTGCATTTACGGTCAAGCATGAAGTGGCGCCACTGCAATCCAATGAAGTTTCAGTTATACGCAGGAAGTGTGTCCGGTTTGAGGTGAGTATGTGAGCCGTGTAGGATGTCACTGTGGCAATCCCCAACAATGAGCTCAATATCTGACATATAAACCCTCTCATTTTCTTTCCTGCATTATGTATGACTTTCTCCTCACCTCCCAGCATGGGCACAATTCATATACTTGTGCCCCTACTGCATAGAAACTGCATCTTGCATAAATCGTGACTTTGCAATAATTTTATATTTCAGGTAAAGCAGCATGAGTTCAGGGAGCAGTTTCGCACCGAATCCATCTTTAAGATTAACTTGGAGGAGCCATATAAACGAATTGATTCGGTGAGCAGTAGCGAATAGCGTTATAAAAGTCTTCAAAATTAAAAGCTTCATGGGGAGAGTAATACCAAATTACCCAACAGAGTTTTAACATTTTCTTTAAATAAAATGAAATGTATTAAAAATGTCCCTTATGTCCAGTGTCATCTATCAGTGGCAGTGATGGAAGCAGAGATGAAGAAGCTGCAGGACACAGCCACTCTGTTTGAAGTCAGCTTTCCAGACTATAAGCAGCTGCGCCAGTGTCGCTCTGACATCATACTGGTCAAAGCTGTTTGGGACATGGTTATTTTTGTTAAGGTACAAATTAATCCACATCATATACACAACATATTCACTGATCAGAGCATTATGACTACTGACAGGCAAAGTGGTAATAATTCCGATTGTCTCATTACAATGGAACCTGTCCGTGGGTGAGATATATTAGGCAGCAAAATGGACAAGAGTTGGGATCTGAGCAACTTTAGCAAGGAAGAAATTAAAATGGTTGAATTAGTAGGTCATACCATCACCAAATATTTTTGTTCATTCCCAGTGTAAAGTGATTAGAACCTACCAAAAGTACCTAAAGAAAAACAATCAGATCTCAGCTAATCAAGCATCAATGGGAGTAGAACATTATTATCATCTGTCTATTATTGTATAGATCCACCTTTTTCCACCACACCAGCTCTGACCCAAGCCTAGACTCATCAGACATCTGAAGGTGTGCTATGGTATCTGAACCAAGACATTAGCAGCAGATCCCAGAAGTCCTGGAAGTAGAGGTGGACCACCATAGATCTGATTAATTTGTCCAATACCTCCCACAGATGAAATGGCCTGAGATTGGGGTGTATCTCCTTAGTCTACTTTTAGTCATTACTGACCACTGCAGACTAGGAACTAGCAATAAGCCCTGCAGTTGTGGAGATGCTCTCACCCAGTCATCACTGTTAGACATATGGACCAGCTGAACGTCACTCAGTTCCTTAAAATGTTCATTTTGCTGCTTCCAACACATCAGCTTCTTGGACTCACTGTTCAGTTTATGCCTATATACAGTCACAGAAAAAAATTATTAGATCATCAAAAGTCATCAAAAACAATGGTTATGAAATCAAGTACTAACACCTGTGTGCATCATGTGACTAAAACGGACAGAAAAGAAAACGTGGAATACCTAAAAGCACTGTTTTGTCAGTACAATGCCGTCGATACTGATGTAAGAACTTATGTAATTTTGGTTATTATCAAGAAAACCATAGAAAATGGATAGATATCAGCTCTGAA
>JAPTGZ010000010.1:13519195-13532344 GCA_029814645.1 Fowleria isostigma | reverse complement strand
CTATTTTTGTTGTTATCATTATATTTGTCCAAACAACTGTCCCTTTAGTTCTACCAGGCATTAAAATGAACAAGAAATTGAAGAAAAAACATAGGGTCTAATCTTTTTTTTTTTTTTTAACAACAGTATAAACTCCATAGACAGTTTAACAGGAATATAATCTTTTTTTTTAATATTTGTGATGATGAGTAGGACCATATTGAATACAAAACCACACAATTTCACAGTATTTGTAAACTATATAACATCTAAGAAGAATCTGCTAAATTACACAGGTTTTCATTCAAGACACTAGATGAAAACTGTGCAGAAATCTTGTAGATTCCTTTTGGGTCTATTAATAACTGCACATATACTCAATATGGTTAATTTCCTTTTGGAATTGTTAATTTGTTATTGAATAGACTGGTGCTGTTTTATATCAGTGTCTTCCCCCATCTGTGTTGGTATGTAGGGCATCCTGTTTGCCCTACCTGAAAGTATCCGTTACCCCATGGACCTGGTTCACCTGTGGCTCCATGAGAGCTCCAGGGTCTACTCCGACAAACTGATGGAAGAGAAGGATGTGGAACTATTCAACAAAATCCTACTGGACACTGGCAAGAGATATTTTGAGGCAAGAGACATTAACAGCCCCTGTAATGATGCAAAATACAGATTTCTCATAAATCTTTTAATTCAGTTAGCTTTGTTGTTTGTGCAGGGTTGAACATAGTTTTTATCATTCTCTTTTCTTCATATACAATCAGAAAATACGGGGAATATGTGTACAGCCTTAAAAGACACACAAAAAACTGAACCAAATGGTTTGTAAAGGTTAACCTTTTGAAAATGGATCTATTTTTTGGTCTCTGCTCGAAAATTGCATACCCATAATAAAAAGAGCATATCTCTGCAGCCACAAGGTCTACTTGAATAACTCTGGTGTCATAATAAAGGGAACACTTGTGAGATTTGTTCAGGTAAATATAGTATATAAGTTACTAGTTAAGAATAAATAAAGATGGCACACATCAAAATTAAAAAAATCAGTTTCAGTGTAATTATCCCTTTAGAATGATCCAGCTGCAGCTCTAAACCTTTACCAAATCATAGCAAAATATATGAGCATTCTCTGTGCAAAGGCTGACTCTGAAAAAATGAGGCAGAACAAAATTACAGAGTTCAGAAAATTCAGGCAAGGAGTCCTTAATGGCTATTATGGTACATCTTTGCACCATCTCTGCCATTTGGATTTTCTCATTTACTCAACTAAATATTATATCACTAATGGTATTCAGTATATTCGAATACAGCCGTTTTGGCATTTTATTTTTAAAAAAAACCCATTCTAGCCAGCTAATTCTGTGCGTCAGTGTGTAATGGTTGTTTTCTAGCAACGTGGCTATTTTTCTGCATTGGATTGGTCATTTTGAGTGATTGATACCTCATTTGAATTGTTAGAGCCAATAGAATGTAGTGACACCCACAAAAATGTGATTAACAGCACTGTTAGCCAATCAGAATAATCAGAATGCCATCATGAGTTGGGGCTAAGTTTGTCATTATGGTATTGTGGCTTCTGACCCTGTGACAAGAAGTAACATAAACAGTTAAACAAAAACATAAACTAACCTGGTTTAAAACATCAGAAAATGAATGCATGGGACATCCCAATAAATACTACCCCTTTGGTTTATAGAAGAGGAAACTTGTCTTTACTGTTGTACACAGGGTGCGACTTGTCAAAAAAACAGAAAGGGGGATGTTTTTTGTTTATTTTTTTAATCATGGAAAAACAAGCAAACAACAGGCCTAATTGTTTTTTCAGTTAATGATAGGCCCTGTTACATGTCGAAAAGCTGAACATTCATCTTTAATACAAACTAAAAATGCATGAAACATAGAATTTTCTGCAACAGCCACACCTGCGATGTGGGAGGTGGCCTAACATGGTAGAGGATTTATGGCCAACAGGCAACTCAGTCAGACTGTAAAATGTAACAAAACCTAATTGATTAAGATTTCACATCATGTCAAAATCATTCAGCTAATTAGGCTGAGCAAACAGCTTGCTCTGATGTTGGACTTCATGTGTTAAACATTCAGTTGAACATGTATGTTGGCGCCTGCTGACAAACTGCTGTGTGTACCTCGCACATACTTACATTTGAAAGAGAGAGAGAGAGACAGCAAGAGAGACATTGATATATACAGACAGAGAGATAGGTAAGGTATACAACGTATTTATATGCATGGGGACGTTCGCAAATTCTGAGACTGCTGACAGTTCAGTTCAGGTGAAAGTTAGTGCCAATAGTGTAGGCTATGCGTGTAAGACAACTCAACTTACCTGTTATTTCAGTTGTTTTTTAATCATTTACAGGGTTGTCCCCCCCTCCAAGGATGAAATGAAATTCATTCAGCAGAAGTAGGGATGTAAAAACTAGAGTGGGGGGTGGAGGGTGTCCCAAGTATCCAGATTGGAACTTAACACAGAGACAGAAAAACGCACATATGGTCATGATGACAGCTATGGTAACACATGGTCAGTAGTTCTTTTTGTTTGTTCTATTTCTCCAGGGAATAGACGAGTCTATCTTCATCCACCAGCCTCTTGTGTACTGTCACTTTGCCCAAGGAGTAGGAGAGCCTCGGTATCACCAGGTCTGACACATTCATATGCATAAAAGCTGTTCTGGACTCTGTGTTTCCTCTTTCAAGCAGACATTTATACCTTATTAACTGCAGTAATAAAAACCATTGAGTTTAATTGCTTTTGGCTTCAATCTATTTAGTATGTGGATTATCTGTAGCTCACATATTCTGAGACCCTATGGCATGAATTTGGCTGTCATGTCTAATATGTCAGCCCATAAATGAGGATGAATGCACTATCATTAGCAAACTAATGACCATTCATTTCTATAGGGATTTTAAATTGAAAGTTAATCAACTCGAGGTCTGATAAGAACTTAATTTCATTACATTATCTGGAAGATACCACAGAGTGACTTGGACGGCGATGTCCTCACACTGAAGAGCCGGGTTCATTTGTTTATTTGTTCTCAGGCTTCAGACTGGGAGAAACTCCAGAAGACCCTGGCCGAAGCCCTGGAGCATTATAACGAGGTGCATGCTGTCATGGACCTAGTACTGTTTGAAGAAGCTATCCAGCATGTGTAAGACACACACAAACAGCACTGAGCACACACAATTCAGTTAGCACTGCTACAATGCACAAGGGAGGATTTACAGAGCACACATGGAAACCACACACCAGATACAGAAGCACTCAGTGTAATTTATTATATTAATGCAGTTATTTGTGATAAGGTGTCGTATTAGTCGCATCCTGGAGGCCCCTTATGGTAATGCCCTGCTCGTGGGTGTTGGAGGCAGTGGAAAGCAGAGTCTGTGTCGTCTGGCTGCCTTCCTCAGTCTATTAGAAGTTTTCCAGATCACGCTGCGTAAAGGTTATGGCATTAATGACCTTAAGGTGACCCTGCATTTCACACACAAGCACATATAATGAAAACACCATTATCTGCAGCTCTACAAATCATACTTTTTTAAATTGTATTTTCTTGGTAGTAATGTTCATATATTTCTGGTCTTAATTCTTTTCTATCTATAGAGTGATATTGCAGCTTTGTACATAAAAGTGGGAGTGAAGAACATTGGCACAGTGTTTCTACACACAGACGCCCAGATTCCAGATGAACGCTTCCTGGTGCTCATCAATGACATGCTGGCTTCAGGTTGGGTTGCGATGAATTAGGATTAGATTACATCAGATTACGTTACATTACATTAGGCTTTATTGATACCATACTGGGGAAATTCACTGGTCAAGGCAACCATAGAGTAAAGTGCAAGAAAAAAAAAAGACAAACAATATAACCCTAATAATAACAGTAATAAGTCATCAAACTCTATGGGCTATATACATATTTACATAACAGCAGACAGATGAGACACAAAGACACTATACTGTTGTACAGTCTGACAGCGATGGGGATGAACAACCTGCGGTCCTTCCTATATCATATTATTGGATTGGATATTTATAAGTAAATATCAAAAATCTGACCTGAATTTACTGTCTGAGACCTTCAGTGCAGGCATGTAGAGGTATAGTGTGTAATATGTAGTGGCATCTAGTGGTGATGTAAATTATAACCAACCAAATAACCCTCACCTCACCCTTCTTTAGGGTGCTGTGGAAAAGGTTGTTTCTGGGTTTTTGCTTAAGGGGATATTAACTAGAGATGGGGGACTTGAGTCACATGACTACACATAAACCAGACTTAGGTCAAAAGTTTTCGGACTTGAAACTCATTTAGCTAATAATTGGGGCGGTATGGTGACTTAATTGTTAGCACTTTAGTCTCACTGCTAGAAGGTTTCCCATACGGGTTTCCTCTGGCTGCTCTAGTCTCCTCCATCATTAAAAACAGGTATATGTAGGGTAATTGTCTTGTCAGCGTCCTTGGCCACAGTATTGATGAAGATCTGGAGTTGCTCCCTGAGGGTCTTCAATGGCACCTCACCACTCCTGATATGCTAAGAGGAAATGCTCTTTCTCGGTATTATGGAATTTACTAAAGGTTTGCGTGCATAAAAATGTGTTTAAACTCATGCATGTGCAAAAAAATGAACAAAGTGATTTACTAACAGTGTGCACCAAGAGTTGCATCTTTCAATGGTTCAAAATATCAATGGTCTGCATCCAGTTACTACGCTTGTCACTATGAAAATGCATTATGAGGTGCTAACACACAATTGTGCATGTGCTGGGAGGAGAAAATGTAAATATATTAATTTAGCAGGCCCATAGTCAATATTGAAAAAATTAGTATATCGGCACAATATACCTATATATTTGATGACCATGAAAAGACAACAAACCGCATTTTTACACCATTATTGCATACATAGGATTAGTGGATCAGAAGTTATTAAACATTTTAGATCAGTAGATAGTTTTGGTTGGTGGTGGATGTTTAGGTCCTTCTGGGTTAAACATGATGCCATAACATGATGGACTCTTCCTGTAAAGCTTAAAAAACATTTAATCTTACCTCAAGGGATTGTACAATAATAAAAACAACTATTATTTATTGCCAATTTCTGTAATTAGATCCACCTAAATGTCATTCATTAGGTAACAGCTTTGCACACAGCTTCAATTCATTAAAGATTAACCAGAAGAATCATAGTCCAGACCTTTTAAAAGTCTTTTAGTGATTTGCATTTTCTATCTAATAAAAGGTGCATTGGTCATAGTTTTTAAAACCCAGTTCATTCAATTCCAAGTATAAGCTGTAAATAGACATAAAACAGTGACAAATCCAAACTCTGACATTGTCCTGTGTGTGTTGTTTAGGTGATATCCCAGATCTGTTTAGTGATGAAGAAGTGGATATGATTGTGACGTCAATCCGTATGGAGCTGAGAGGTTTAGGACTCATAGACACCAGAGACAACTGCTGGAACTTTTTCATCGAAAGAATCCGAAGACAACTAAAGGTGTGAAGTATTACTGATGCAACACCTCAGATTTAACCTCAAACCGAAAGCAAAGACTTGATGATTACATTTTCACATGTTTGTCCTCCAGGTTGTCTTGTGCTTCTCCCCTGTCGGGTTCACATTGCGGACGCGTGCACGGAAATTTCCAGCTCTGGTGAACTGTACCGCCATAAACTGGTTCCACCCCTGGCCTCAGCTGGCTCTGCAGTCCGTCAGCTCTACTTTCATAGAGAAGATACCTGGACTAGAGGTCACATTCATTTTATGTTATATACCATATCTATTTACTTTGTTGCAGACCTAGTGATTTTTCCTTAACCCATAAAGACCCAAACATCCACCTGTGACCAAAACTCTCTACTGATATAAACTGTTTAATACCTATTAATCCTTTAATCCTGTCCTGTATACTGAGCCGATGTATTGATTTTTTCCAATATCTGCCATCGACCTTATTTTTTTGAAAACTGAAATTTTATCAGTAATAAAAATGTTATAAGATATTTGATCAGGCACCACTTGAAGTTTAATAAACGTTCGAAGAGTAGTATGTGTACATGTATTAAAAATAATATGAAAATTATAAAAAATTTTAATTATCTAAGTGTTTCAATTGTATTGTACGTCCAATGTAAAAAAACAAAAAAACATTGGCCTTAAATATCAGCCTCAAAAATCAGCTGTAGATATTGGCTATCAGCTGACCAAATTTTTAAAATCAACATTGGCCTTGTCAGTCAACCTCTAATTAGATATGACCCATTTGGATGTTCAAAGGCTACATAGATGGAAACACTATAATCTTCTAAATATTGATTCACCAGTAAAATCCATAGTTTGATCAATGACAGTGGATGGACACACTGCTCAGTTAGCAAGAGATTTGACTGAAAAGGTCACTTTTTCTTCAGTTTTCTCTGTTTCTAATATAATATCCCTCAACTCTAATCTGAGCTTCTATGAACATCTACGTGATAAGTAAGTGAAATATAGGTAAAAATGCAAAATATGGAGGATAACTTTATAGTAAATGATGATAAATCATTTTAGAAAGGTTAAATATTGAGAAAAATTTATTTATGAACTGCCATAAAAATAGCACCGGGTCTTTATGGGTTACATTTCTTTTGTGGTTTCATTCTTTGCAGCCAAATGTCAGGTCATCGATCAGCGAGTTTATCTCCTACGCTCACACTAGTGTCAATGAGGTAGGAGTTTTTACACAGCTCCACAACTGATAAATACACCTTGCACCTTCCCTGACATAACATCTTCTGTGTTCTTCTATGAACACATAGGTGAATGTCAAGTACCAGCAGAATGAGAAACACTTTAACTACACAACGCCCAAGAGTTTCCTGGAGTTTATGAAACTGTACGGTAACCTCCTGGGGAAGAAACGCACAGAGCTGACTCAGAGGATGGAGAGATTGGAGAACGGTCTACAGAAACTTAAATCCACCGCTTCACAGGTCAGACAGTAATGGCTGTGCTGCGTAAATGCTCCCACAACTTTCAAAACCAACTATATTTTTCATAAGATTATCTTCCTTTTCAGGTGGAGGATCTGAAAGCCAAGCTAGCGGTGCAGGAAGTAGAGCTGTGGCAGAGGAACACAGATATCGAGGCTCTTATTGATAAAATAGGGCAGCAGACGGACAAACTCAACCTGGAAAGAGCTGTGGCTGATGCAGAAGAGCAAAGGGTAAGAGTGTGTGCAAGTGTGAAATAGATGTGACATTTGCAGTTCTTTAGGGACTGTATATATTGGCTATAATCCTTTTGCCAAAGGTGAACTGTTCATTCATTCATTTAGCCTTTACTTTATATGCTGAGGTGAAGGTGCTTGTTTTCAATTTAGATATAAGTCACTAAATCAATCTCAATAGAATACAAAACAGTGATAGAATAGGAATAGATTTTGTAAGATAAAGTAAGAACAAGACATTTTATATTTATTTCAAGCACATAAAATCATCCAATAACAAAGAATAATACAACACGAACAAACCAAATTTTGGGCGCTCAAAAAGAAGTGGGAAGAGGTATAACCTATAGGCTCCATCCCATTTTTATAAAATATTAATTAAATTATTTTAGCTTCTTTTGCTTTGCTAACACACTTTTTTTTTTTTTTTTTTACATTTTTACAATAACAAAAAACATCCATGCAAACCATTCACCATACACTTTTATAATCATCTCACACACAATCAGATGTTTTGCATCATCAAATTATAATATTTATATGCACTTAAATATTTGCCACAAATACAATTTTAAATAAATGTCATAATATCTCCTAGTCATGATAGTCTGTGTTAATTAATTAATTAATTACAAATAGGCAATATACAATAATTTTTTACTTTATGCAATTGTTCCGTATTATAACTAGATATTCACTTATTCAGATAATGTTCTATATGTTGTTATATTATTATATAATAATTAAGATATAGTTAATGCAATAAATGCTCATTACAAAATATAAAAATGCAAAACTAGTGAAATGAATTAATACACAGATATAATCAAATTTAACAATTAAGATACTTCACAGTAACTAAAACTTAATTTTCCAATAGTAGTAAAAATTGCTAGCACCTATACAATAATTCAGTCTTTTCAATGTCTATGATAAAAGACCTCATACTTTCACTGTTATTACATAACTTCTTTATCACAGTTATCTGAACTGCCTGTGGATTTGGTATAATCTTATCCTCTCATCTGTATAAAACAAGCGAAATGAAACTCACTGAAATGTCATGTTTCATCACATCTCCTCATCTTTTCCCATTTGAGGTTTGACAGGTGTTGTTTGCATGTCATCATCTCATTATGTCTCTTCATTTCAATATGCTCAGTATTGGGACCTGTCACAGTCACTAATTTCTTAAAAATACTTTGTGTATGAAATGATAAATCTGCTCTGTGCAAATTTTTCTGGCAAAACTTAAAAGACAGAGGTTTTTTTTATATGTGTTCCAGTGTTCAGTGCCAATTAATGTCACTCTTGAGTTGGTGATGTATGTAAATCAGGACTATATGGCATAAAAGGAAGAAACCACTAAAGCTCCAGTGCTTAACAGACTTTTTTTTTTAGCATTATTGGCATCATCAGCATCATCAAAATTCTGTAATTTGTTTTAGGCATATTGTAATTCAAGCAGTGTGAGGTGTATGTGCATCTACTCGAGGCAGGAAGGGGGGAAAATAAATGATTGACAGTTGTAATTATTGATCAGATGCTGTCAGATGTGACCTAGAAGTAACATTACTCGTCTCATCACTGAGGCCACTTTTCCATAACAGCATGAAACAGTGTTTGGACTGAGAAGAGAAAGCTGCAAGCTGGTGTTTTTTTTAGCACCTTTAGCTTTAATTGAAATGTACTTTATCCATGCATTATACAATACAATACATTAGAATACAGTACAATTTAATACAATACTGTATTATACTATACAATACCTCTGTTCTGTTCTGTTTTTCAAAAAACAATTAGTGAAAAAGGGACTGTATAAGATAATACACAAAATATCACACAGAATACCAAAAAATGTGTATCTAGAATAGCTACTCATAGATATCTGTTGTGTATTGTTTATTCATTATATGGCAACCTAAATTGTCATATGTATTCTAAAATTTTAATGTATGTGCAAAATGTAAGATACAATGTTAAAAAAAAAATTCAAATGAAAGTCTGAAAAGGAAAAAGCTTCTTATGCCTACCCCTTATTCATATCATCAATTAATGAAATCCACTATCTACCAATGCCTTTTTTTTAGTAACAGAGTTGGCAAAAGTACTCACATTCTGTACTTACGTAGAAGTACAGCTACTTGTGTGAAAAAATACTTTCTTAAAAGTAGAAGTACTGACACAACTCCTTTACTTAAGTAAAAGTAAAAAAGTACAACTTCTCAAATGTTATAAAGTACAAATTAAAAAGTAAAACTGTTTTGCCATGAATGAAAGAATACTTATTCATTCATTTATTCATTCATTCATTTTCTTAACCTGCTTTATCCTCACTAGGGTTGTGAGGGAACACTTATTTACAAAATCATAAAAGTTTCCATTTTCTAATTCCACATTGAATGAAGTGATATATTTATGTTCTGTTGCATCCATTTAGTGTGGAAAAAGTAACAAGCCTATTCTGAAAATGTAAGGAGTATAAAGTACAGATATTTATGCAAAAATGTAGGGCGTAAAAGTAAAAAAGTTGCCAGAAAAATAAATACTCTAGTGAAATACAGATACCTAAAAAAAAATCTACTTGAGACAATCATGAAGTACTTACACTTCGTTACTTCCCACCTCTGGTAACATTTACAACAACAAAAACTAAACAATTCAATAGTTTGGGTAGCAGAAAAAAAGATAACATTCACATTCTTCATATGTTTTCCTGATATTGCTTTTAAACATAGTTTTAAACATAAATAATGTTGTACAGTCTTTTAACTCAGGATTCAACTTGTTCCAAACATTCACCCCAATAACAGAAAGACAAAATTGCTTCATATTTGTTCTAACATAAGGTTTTTTGAACACATTACTTTTTCTGAAATTAAAAACATTTCCCGTATTTTAAACAAGCTCTGAATAAGAACAGACAACTGATTATTTTTTATTTTCTACGTAAATTGTACTGTTTTCAAGTGGACTAAGTCAATAAACTTTAAAGCTTTTAACTTGATTAAAAAAAAATGTTATCCTTCAAATTAATTTTTTTTTTGTCTGTTTTTTGTTGTTGTTCAGGTGGCAGCAATCCAAGCTAAAGTCACCAAACAGCAGCAGGAGACTGAGGACGACTTGGCCAAAGCTGAACCTGCCCTACAGGCCGCCAACACAGCCCTCAACACACTAAACAGGGTAAAAACTCAAACACACTTAAATCAGAAGACTGCAAACACGTCTCACCTTCATTTTTTCTTTGTTTAATTTCAGTGGATTTATTTTCCATGTGGCTGTTGCTGAGATTGTAAATATGCAGAACATCATGTTGCAAGGCTGACTTCATCTCTGCTCCTCATGAAAATTTGATGCACCTTTCCACTTGTGTAATCATCCAGCTGAACCTGACGGAGCTGAGGACATTTCCTAACCCTCCCGCTATCGTCACCAACGTGTCGGCAGCTGTTCTGGTACTACTGTCTCCCCAAGGGCGAATCCCCAAAGACCGCAGCTGGAAGGCATCCAAGATGGTCATGAGCAAGGTGATATTTTACTGTTGACATTTTGAGGTGTTTCTCAGATTGATTACCTGCAACCACAAAACCGTGAAATCGGTTCTGTGTATTACTGAAATAACTTTTAATTCACATTGAAAGTCTGCTTTTTATTCTCTTTCTCTGTACATTAGACAATATTCTGTTTAGTTCTGTGGAACATTTGTTGTCATGGTTCCTACCCCGTGAAACAGTCCCTCTAGGAAGACATTAAATATTGCATAACTGACTTTTATTAAACAAATATAAATGCCACTGACTTCAAATAATTTTACCTGGCTAGATTTCATGGAACTAGGATAAAAGTGTATCCCCTGAATGATCATAAGTGACTAGAAAAACTATTTAAGGAGTTAATAGTTTTAAACAATCTGTTAAAGTAAGAAAAATAATGTTTTTCCTCTGCTGAGATAGTATGCAAACCTCTTTTTTGTCAAATGTAGAAGTTAAAGTAAATTTTGTTAAAACGAGATTACGTTTTGGATTAATCGCTTACTTGACAAGAATATATATATTTTTTTTAGAGGCAATAAATCTCATTTCCCAGGAACAACTCTCTTCAATTTTCCTTTCATTTCTTCCCCTTCCATCTCATTCAGTTACATCCCATTTATGTGTCATTTTGCAGTATGGACAAATGTAAAATGTGTAGTCATTTTCATTTTTTTTTTATTGTTTATTTTGAGCTTGTGCACTCCATGTACAATACTTATTATATACATTTCATTATATGTACACAGATATACATAAAGAATTTGCAGTAAACACTATATACATAGACTCATTTCCAAATAATTATGACAATAAGAAAAAAAAAAGTGGAAAGCATTGGTATTTCTAGACTCGCTCCTCTTCTGTTTTCTGAAATATAAGATTCTGAACCCCTATGAATACAATCACGGGAAAAAATGATTAGACCAACCCTGTGGTTTCTTCAATTTCTTGTTTATTTTAAATCCTGGTACAACTAAAAGTACCTTTCTTTGGACAAATATAATGATAAGAACTTAATTTCAGAGCTGATATCGATCCATTTTCCATGGTCTTCTTGACAATAACCAAAATCACATAAGTTCTTGCATCAATATCTATGGCATTGTACTGACAAAAACTGCTTTTAAACATTTCATGTTTTTTTTTCTGTCTGTTTTAGTCACATGATAGGAGTTAGTACTGGATTCCATAACCATTGTTTTTGATGACTTTTGATGGTCTAATAATTTCTTCCACAACTGTAAATCAGTCAGTCATTTTAAGCAGTTTTTGTTTGTTTCTTATAAGGAAGTTTGTGTGAGAGAATATTGTCCAAAGCAAGACAAGCGGTATAACATGTGACTGATAATAGTCTTACAAAAACTACCTCTACTCTTTAAATGGGTTTAGTGTTGATTGATTTACATGACCTGTGGTATTAGTAACTATCTACTGGCAATTATTTGGCAAATACAGGAGGCACAGAACATAGCATTTTTTCATGTGGATTTGTAAGAATTTAGGAACATAGAAAAAAAAACAGCTTTTTGTGTCCAATCTCCACCAAAATGTTTGGAAAATAAGACAAAATGGAAAATATGTTGCAGTCTCTTGTGAAAGTGTGCTCGTGTCAAAACCATTTTACATCAACATATTAAATTGACCTTATTTTTCAATAATAACACACACACACAAACGGCTCCTCTGAAATGCACCTCCAGGTGGATGAATTCCTGCAGGCTCTGGTGAACTTTGACAAAGAGCACATCCTCGATGCCACAGTGAGATGTGTTCGTGACGACTACCTCAGTGACCCGGAGTTCAACCCTGAGTTTGTGCGACATAAATCCTCGGCTGCGGCCGGTCTTTGCGCCTGGGTGATCAACATCATACGCTTCCATGAGGTACGCTTCCATAGACTGACAATTCACATTAACCAGTGGATAGGATGGTCGATAAGTGCATCTCCTTCCCTATGAGACGAATATTTATGTGCTCAGTCTCCAATTAATGAATTACATATTACACTAAATACACATGCACTAGTTTCTATATTACTTTAATCAGTGTGTGATGTTTTTCACATGTGTGTTTTTTGTTGATTTCCCTTCCCATCTTGGATTGCGCTGCCGTGGATAGATTTTTGTAAGTACAGTTTATTTCAGTATTTCAAGTGTAAATTTTAATGCCATAAAATTGATATACAAGACATGTGTAGGCTAATATGATTTATTTGTGATACAAGTTTTATGACAGGTGTTGGTGTATGATTTCATGCTATAATTGCTTCCCTATGGATTTCACTATACATTAACCCTTTAACCCCTGAGACATTATTCTGGATAAATGTGCTGCTGTAGATTTGCGTCTGTTTCAGTGTCATAAAAGCTGCTGTGAGTATGTGCTTGTGGTCCT
>JAPTGZ010000010.1:13428839-13446902 GCA_029814645.1 Fowleria isostigma | reverse complement strand
TCTGTCTGCCTGTTAGCAGACAGACAAACTACTGGACGGATTTTGAGGAAATTCCGGGATTTTTTTTTAAAGAATTCTTTAACAGTGGGAGATAGGACCATTTTCAGCATTTGTACATATAACTCCACAAAAATAAAGAAAAAATTGTCAGAGCACTGATACAAATAAATGTAGGATCATTACTTTGGTGTGAGTCACAATATGGGGGGAACTATCATGCTTGGTGGAGATCTACGCTCCCCGTGCTTTTCTAATTCACATTGTTTTAAAGAACAGTTTGTAGAAGAAAACATTTTCATCAAGTAAGGAAAGTAGAGTTGACATTATTTCTATATAATTATGTTACTATTTTTCGGGGCTGTCCACTTCAGACCAAATTTGGCTGAATTTGGCCCCTGAACCAAAATGAGTTTGACATCCATGCTCTATAAAGTGATGAAGTCCTGCTCTGGACAAGACAAAAAAATGTTTAATTCCATCTGAATCTCTTACTCTTTACTCTCTTACCTTTCCATGCTCACAGAAATAAAGAAATTAAACCATGTGTTTAGTGCATTAACACATTGAAACTTCCACCAAGGTTAAATACAACATTTCATGTATATATGATATTCTGTTTGAGATTTGATCTTTGAATTAGAAACAGCCTAATATCTTATTCAGTGATATTTAGCAGAGAGGGTGTCAATCTCTCATTAGATTGGGGGGAGAGGGTCAAACTCATTTTATTTCAGTGGCCACATTCAGGCAAGTTTGATCCCAAGTGGGCTGGACCAGGAAAATACAAACATAATAATATAATGTCAACTTCAAACATTCTTCTATGTTTTAGAGTGAAAACAGTAAAAAAAATTACATTTTCAAAATATTTACATCTACAAGCTAGCTTTTAAACCAATGTGAATAACATAAATAATCTGAAATCCCTTAAGAAAAATGGGTGGAATTTTAACAATATTCTGCCTCAGTTTATCATTGCACACATGCGCATTACAAATTAAGGATCACAATTGATCTACAAATACATAAAACATTTAGTAACAGACAGAGTATTAGTAAAATTACCCTTTTTTCTCTTGCGACATTTCAGGTTGTTCATATTTCTTCAGGTTATTTATGTTTTTTATGAAATGATAGTTTGTTTAAGAGTAAATACAGTAAAATTACATGAAAATGTTTACATTTACAAAGAGAAGAATTTGGAGTTGTCATTCTTTATAGGTTATTATGATCGTATTTAACTGATCTGATATACTTGAGATTGAATTGGTTTGAATGTTGAACCTGAACTGAAATGATTATGAATATCTTAGTGTAATTTTTGCATTTCACAAATTTATCCCATGGGCCAGATGGGACCCTTTGGTGGGCCAGATTTGGACCCCATGCCATATATTTGAGACCCCTGCATTAGATGCTATGATACTATTGGGCTGTGTTTTATGCATAATAATTAGCAAAGTACTGAATGCACAAAGTGCAACTACAGCTAGGATTTTGAGGTTCAGCAAAAACCATGACTCAGCCTGTACTGGGTCTTAGTTTTAATGCAGCTCTTCCACACTTGCACAACAATGACGTAGCCAATAAGAAAAGCCCTTCACAGCTGGGATTACAGCCTGTTATAATGGTGTGAAGGGAAGATGAGCTCTCAGCAGCAGTTCATTAGTGCTGGATGGTCAACTGCTGTTTCAGCTCTTCTAGTCGAAAGATGGCGAGTTACACAATCCAAGGTGTAGTCCTTTCACCACTATGGTATGTAGCAAACAACAGACATTACTATCTACGCCAACAGCAAACAGAATATTCTGGCTAAATATGGTGGCACATCTTATAAATAGGAGGTAGAGAATGCTGAGAGCAGACAGAAAAGGATATTGTGCCATGAGCAGAGGGCACAGCTGGCTGTTTGGCATGAAGACACAATGCATGAGGGCAAAATCATCCACTGCAGGGTCTAAGAGATGAGAAAAAACACAGAGAGTGCAAGAGTTATTGAGGAAAGAGGAAATCAAACATAAAGGACAGCGAAAAAAGTAGGAAAGCTATAGTTTTATTCATAAATACTCATTTTGTATGAAAAATGTACATGCCACAGTATGTGAATTCATGACACTATGTACGCATGTTTATACTAGATGGAGAATTCTATTTCATGTCAGCTGGAAGATGCACAGCTGTCATAAGTATTACCTGCAGACATTTTTAAGGCCCCGTTCAGACCAAAAATTCAATAAAATATTAGTTAAAACGTGCAACTATTTGCAATGTCTATCTGCAACATCCTGAAAACCTGTCTGTTTACACCAAACAGAACCAGAAACTATGGACTTACATCCTGCTTGTTTTTGAGGTTTTTTTGTTGGGTTTTTTTTTGTTAAAATGTAATTTGTAGCATCCTATGTAATTATAAAACTGAAGAAACGTGTCTCTTTAAATACATTCACAGTCATTCTAAATGGGAAAAGGATAAACCCAGATGTTAAACTTTTAGTACCTTTTAAATTATTGATGGTGTTTTATTTGTATGTTCTTAGTTTAGTAACTTACGTATCATTTTAGAACTGACTTTTACTGTGTTTTATATTTTTAGTGTGGACATATGGCTAAGATTTCTATTTTCTGTAACCTGCTGCTGCTGTCTTGGCCAGGACAGTCTTGAAAAAGAGACATTTAAACTTAATTAGCTATTTTTCCTGGATAAATAAGGCCAAATAAAAATAAAATTTTCCATTCATCAAATTAATTCATGAGTGTTTTTGCTATCTTGTCTGAGTGTTTTTCTGAATATCACACATTGTAATTGTAACAAAAGCTAATCTGAATATCCGTCTACTCAAAAGTCCATCTACCCATTTATTTTGCATTTCCCATCTGTGTGCGTTTACCTGGTTCACTGTGATGTATGTCCATCCTCATAGCCTCCAGAAAGTGATCAAGAATCTTCTCCGGTGTACCTGATATCACAGTGTACCTGCAAAAATTGATGGAGCATATACCTTAGAAGTTCCCTTAAAAAGGCACTTCTTTGGAAACACTTCAGAAGAAACAGAATATGCGGTTTATTGACGGTATATTTATTCACATACTTGATGCTTCCAAGTGTGGAGGCGCGAGGACTCTTTTCTAACACTAGCACAGCTTGTTCGTGCTCTTTTAAACGCACTGTGTTGGCTTCCACATCCTGTAACACAATAAATCATGCATACACAAATTAAATTACACAACATCATTGTAAGCTAAGTGAGAAAATCTGTAGCCTTATTCCTAAAGCTAAGGAGTTGGAGCGAGTGACAAAAGTGTTAGGATTAATTAAATTTCATAAGAATTTCCCCTTATAGTTAAAACCACATCCTGGCAAAGATAAAAGTTGCACAGAAAGCATTTTTTTTTTTAGATATATGTGGAGTTTAGAGGCTTAAATACAGATTAGACTGTACATGAATAATGTTTGTGGTCGCAGTCTCCCATACTAAACAATATTGGCACAGTGCTAGAGATTCAAGAGGTCTCGGTAGCTCTGGAAAAAAATAATAGTGTTGTCTGACTCTCCATCAGCCATGATCAAACCAGTAAGTAGAGAGCTTTCAGTCTCAGATTGTGACATGTCTTATCTAACCTCCACTAAATGTTTACCCTTCAAGGTAATTATCTAATATCAAATGAATTCAATACTAAATTACCAACAAGTAAATAAATGTAACCACACAAACAGAAGTAGGAGTGTGTGAAAAGGCTACTTCATAAGCAAGGCTATGCTTTCAAACACTTTATAGGAAAGTTTTAAAGCCTATAATACAGCCAACACAGATGTTCAAGACTTAAAATAACATTCAGAGTAAGAGGATATATTATATTATTATGCATATTGATATTACAGTCTATTTTAACCCCTTTTATCTCAAAGATTGGATTTTACTTTCTATCGTCTTTTAAAAGAATAAGTCACATTTCGCAAAGGGTCCAGCCTCTTGCCCAGAAACCCCTCCTCTCTGACAGTATTTAGAGAATGGCTGTGAATATGACTACTAGGTTAAAAATGTAATACAACAAAAAAAAGGGGGGTGGCTGTCGTTATTATGGTGATTGTTCTTAGTGATTTGACTTTACTTGTTTATTTAGTTATTTTTTGTTTGTTATTTTACTTATTATTATTTCCTTGATTTTCTTTCTTTATTACAATTATTATTATATCATTATTTAAAACCCTTCACTTATTTCTTGTTTTTGTAGTCTCATCTTTTTTGACCCTTCTACTTATTACTGTCAATTTCATTTTCATTCCCTCTTCTGTCTCCAACTGACTATGCCTAACCCGAACAAAATAACCATAAATAATTATGCACACACACACACACACACACACACACACACACACACAAAGTCACCTGTAAATATTTCTCTGTCTGCACCTGTCTTTGTTTTGTTTAATGTCTATGAACTATTCTGTCTTGTCTTGTGACTATGAACTTGTCTGTCTTGAAGTCTATGAATTAGTGTGCCAGATGTTTTGTCTTGTATTGTCTTGTACTTTTTTTTACCCGTCACAATGTTTGTCTAGCACTAAATAAATTAAAAATTAAATAAAATGTAATATAGCTGATTGGCCACAGGAGGGCGACAGTCATCACAGTCAGCATCAACAGGCCCTGTCACATTTTACACCTTCTAAATGAGCAGTTTCTTTTCTTCTCTCATGATTTAAAGCAAGTTGACCAAGTGCTGACTTAGTGAATGCAGTGAATATAATGTGTACTTTTGAGATCTTTGTACCCTGAGTATCCTGTTAAAGTCCTCCTTGTCCACGCGAAGGAAGTGGCAGTTGTCCTCTCTTAGCACGATGGAAGCAGCACGGGGCGAATCTGTAACCAGGGCCAACTTCCCAAAGTCATCACCCTCATGCAGCGTACAAACCACACCCTGCGGAACACACACGCATGACTGCACACATGGAAAAACTGGCGTAAAGTAACTAACAGCTCAGAGACAAAAACACAGTGTTCTGGCCTTATGTTAAGCCTTATAGAAATATCATAAAGGACTATGAATGTCCACAAAGGAGAAGAATCATCACTGAGTGTGGACTGCATATGTGTGAGTATGTGCATAGAGTGTGAGTTTTACAGTATATCTGCCCATGCAGTGGTTGTGTAGTGTGAATTTGTATCTCCATGCAATCCCTTAAGCTGTTTAATCAGACTGATGAGTCACAGTGAGCTGAGCAGTTTGCCAAAATCCACTGCTGGTGTTTCCCAGCCCCACGGGGCAGCCGCTGCTGGTCTCTCTACATTCACAGTCTCACATTTTAATCCATTACAGACACATGAAGTATTAGCAAATGAAGCAGAAAAACTAAACAATGCTCATGTTTCAATGAAGCATAAGCATGTAGGTGAACATAAGCCTCCAAGCGCACCCACACATACCTTGCCGTATATAACCACGTTGACGGAGCCCTTCTGGATGATGTACCATGATGTGCCCTCCTCTCCCTGGTTGAACACTGGAGCATAAACACATAATACTTAACGACTGCATACACATACAGTACATCACATTCTGCTGACTATGTATACAGAGAAAGATGCATTCTAGCACATAATGTAGACTTACACACGGTTCCAGCTTTTGCATGTGACTCGAAGATCACAACACTCGCCAGTTCCCTCTTCACCTGTAAAAAAAGATACACTGTTAGAAAAGGCAGCTCATACTGGATTTAGTTGCCCTGCAGAAATATATGAGAGGCCAGTAAAACACACAAATTAGGGTTTTTAAGGATTTAAAGTGACCTGAGAGAGTTTACAGTCTGTCATCGCAACAGATTTAGGGTTTAAGTTAATGCGATTTTTTTCGGTTTGCGGCAATTTACAGTATATTTGTGTGTTTTAAGGATTAACACCAGTGAAAAACTTGATTCAGAAGCACCCTGGAGATATTATTAACCACAGCGTTGTTTGCTGCATGCTTTTTCTAATCTTGGGTCATCACACGAAAGCAGAAATGAAGAGTAAAATACAAATCATTGCTAAACAAGTTAATAACATTAATAGCAATTTCAAGTCTCCTACTCTGCAAATATTTATTTTAAATAGAGCGTAGGGCTGCACAATATTGGAAAAAAACTAACACTGTGATTTTTTTAACCCTGTAATATGAAAAAAAAGACTTAGGAAGATATAATATCTATGTGCTGTCGACATAAATGGTCAAACAGATAACCGGTAGTTGTGTTACGTCTCGTTGTGACAACAGGTGTAAGTCACCACAGAACATAATTCAATATCATCCTTTTTGCAGCCAAAATAATTCCAGATAACTGATTTTTTTTGGCACCAATTTTTTTTTTTTTTTTAGTGATTTTCTCTTGTTCCTGCCTCATTGTTCAATGTTGTTACCAGTGACTCACCCCAAACTGATTAAGAATTATTGTCATTGGTAGATCTTTGTGCACATTTAGTGTCAGATACCTTAGATATTAGATGAGAACATGATGAGTTCATTTTCCTCCTCCATTGTAGGACCTGCAATGTGACTATTGGGCACACATACACTACCAGTCAAAAGTTTGGAAACACCTGTTTTTCTTTATTTTCAAGACTATTTACATTGTAGATTTTCACTGAAGGCATCAAAACTATGAATGAACACATATGGAATTAAGTAGTTAAAAAAAGTGTGATATAAGTCAAAACATGTTTCATGTTTTAGATTCTTCAAAATAGCTACCCTTTGCTTTGATTATTGCTTTGCACATTCTTGGCATTCTCTGCATGAGCTTCATGAGGTAGTCACCTGAAATGTTTTCCAATAGTCTTGAAGAAGTTCCCAGTGATGCTGAACACTTGTTGGCCATCTGCGGCCCATTTCATATCATTGAAATGAGAAGGTGTTTCCAAACTTTTGACTGGTAGTGTACATCACGATTACAATGTTCAAACCATGTATTGTGCAGCTCTAATGGAGTGTAAGGAAAACAAAATTTTATAGCAAGAATGGCATCATGGATAGGCTTTAGAATCAATGTTTTTAAGTTAATGAGTGTATTTGAGTCTATTTTAAGCTACAAAAGATTGTGTAACATGTTTTTTTTTCTGTCACTGAAAACTAATGTACATTAGGAGTCAAATGGTGAGAGATTTCAGATCACCTCTCACCAGTAATTCAGCTGTTGGTGACTGCAGATATCTGACCATCCAGTAAATGTGCTTTTACACAGATGCCTTGTTGAGGCAATGGCACAAAACCAAATACTCGAGATCTGTTATAAAGTGGTGATACAGACTGCAGTGGTGCAAAGACTGGCACGACTTTATAATAGAAATCAGTCGTGTAACATAAGATCAGCAACACTGATACAATCTATTTTATCTGTTCTATTTATTCATTCTATTTGGAAAAAAAACAGTTACCTTAAATACCTTAAAAAGTCAATATCTCTGTCTTTATAGCAACTACAACTTCTCCCTGTGGTCCTAACTTCCATGATTACAACATGTTCCAATGAGCTGAACCCTGCACTGTCTCTTTAAAAGAGACGTCAAGCAGCTGACTCACAGTGTTGGAGAGGTGAGCTAAGGCCTTGATGTGAAGCAGCTCATCGTAGATGATCTCGAGGTCATCTCCTGTCCTCTGACCAGGCCTACAGACACACAGAGGTTAGTCAGAACAGACTCATCATGTTCAAAGTCACCTCTTATTTCATTAAAGTCAAATCACTGACGATACATTCCAATGCAAAAATCAAGATACTGTGGCAAAAGTCACTGCCAAATTACTTGTTTAACTTAATTTGTTTGTGCTGTGTCTCCCAGATATTGGTTCTAGACTGGGGGTGGGAGTAAATAAATTCTACTTCTTCTCACTCCCTTTCAGGCTGGTAGGGTTGTATATTAATAGTGAATTGCCATATATAGTCATACAGTATGTAAATTGTCTACACATAATGTTTACAAACAATGTCTCTATGTATACTTCTCAATGTATATTTCTCTATGCATATGTTTGTGTAAAATTCTCTCTTTATACAGTGTTTAAAGCAAATTCTTTATGTATATCTGTGTACATATAATGAAATGTATATAATAATTATGGAACATGGAGTGCACAAACTTGAAATAAAAAATAAAAATGAAATTACATTTGGTGGGGCATTTCTCTGACGTAACAGAAATATAAAAATAAATATTACGAGTTCAGTGTGTGATATTTAGTGGGGTCTAGCAGTGAGGTTACAGACTGCAAACAATCTCGGTGGCAACAAAAATACAAAAGTCCCTCATGACCTTGAAAAACATTTAAATATTATAGTGATATTAATGCACCTTAATGCTGAAAGTCACCTATAATGCAAGAAGAAAAAGCCAAAAATTCTCATCTGCTAAAGAAATATGAACATGCACCATAGGGAAATAAAACAGTATGGCAGTGGTTGGTACAAAGGTCATTCTGAAATAACAAAAATAAAATTATTCCCATTTTCATGTCACTATAAACTTCTGAAAACTTTTCCATTTCTGCATATCCTGCTTAACTCCCTAAATATTGCACAATGGCTTTTGAATTATGCCTGAAATAGGAACAAACTATTATCGATTTTTAAGTCACTGTATAAAGAAATGTTTACTAACGATTTTCTGAGGATCATGCGTAGTAGTGCGTCTGGGCCGATCTGAGCAAGGAAGAGGATGGTCTCTGGCAGCTCTTCCTCACTCTCCCTCTTCTCATCTTCACTAGGCAAGGGCGTGTCCTCCTCCTCATCATCAAGAAAACGGTAGAACAGGTACTTGTCCTGGAAACCCAACTCCTGATCCACTGAAGAGCAGACGAGCACACACGGTCAAATACACAAGCAAGTATCCAAACACACAAATGTGAAAACCAGAGCTGTCTTCTTATCTCAGAGCAAAAATTTGTTTTTTGAAGTGTAAGAAATCAACATTAAGGTTTATCCATATTTTATGTTCATGAGCTTCAAAGATTTGCATTAATTACCACTCTGGGTTCTAGTACTGAAACTGTCATCAGTGATTCAGACTCAATGTGAACATATGCTTAAGAGTCAAACAGCTACATACATTTTATATTCTAAAGGGGTCATATTTTTCTAAACCCACTTTTATTAGTCCTTGATTCATTTATTTGTGTATTTGGACCCTAATAGTTCATATAGTTTGAACCTGAACCTTCCAGGTGCTGCAGAGCTATCTTTATATTCATTTTGGCAAAAATTGAGTAGATTTTTACAACCAGTTTTAATTCCTTTTTAATTTGTGATGTCTTTAACTAGTTATTTCACTACATTTGCACATATAAGGTCTAGACTTCTGACGAACATTTCTCAGAGTTCACCATTATCATTTGTCAGCAACAGCAGCAGTTGTAGTCCTTGCTGAAAATATGTCCAAACTTCGAGTCGATTACCTAAAATGTTCAGTTTTTGGTTGTATTAATGAACATAAGTGGATGAATGGGACAGAGCACCAGTCAAGAACCTGAAGGGGATGGGGTGTGAAGTGGCTCATTTGTATTTAAAGGGCCAGCGCTCAAAATGACCTTTTTTGGTGTCATTACTCGAATCAATGAAAAATTCAGACCCAAGCATAGCATTTACAGTTTATGTAGACCATAGGAAAATGTTTTAAAAGGCATAACTCATTTAAAAAAAAGCAAAATATCACTCATTTATTCTGAAATTTTCTTGCTCTTTGATTATCTTTTACTTCTAGTTTCTATATTTGAAAATATATACAGAGAACATCTACAACATGCAGTTGTGATATTTCATAAATCATTCTTAAGCCATTGAACTCTGCCAAATATTCTTCCATTCTCCAAACCCACATGGTCCCTACTGCATTTGCTCTGTTACATGGAATTCAAAACTGGATGTTTAAGCAAGAAAATCAAACACATCCAGGGCATGACATGTTGAAACTGTGAAGAATTAAGTTTTGAACATTTTTGTTGTTAACAGTAAACAAGAAATTAATTAGCATTTGTTTGTGTCTGTCTGATGCAGCCATACTTTTTAAGACACAAAAAATATTTTTCTTTAAATAATTCATGCTAAATTTGAGATTGTGTACAATTTTGAGGGTGTCCAAAAGGGTTTAAGGCAGTGGTTCCCAACCATTTTGTCTTCTGACCCCATTTTAACATCACACATTTCTGGTGACTCCAGACATATTTTGCTAAAATTAATTTGTTTTTGATCATATAATAGTTTGCTGTACTGTGTTGCAAATAAATCTTAATTTTAGATGACATTAGGCTATTATTATTATTATGAGGCAGAAAAGCCAGGTTGAGGTTACTGCACAAATGTACTCTCAGCAGATGATACACTAGCACATAGCAAATATTTTATTAACTTGATTTTTATTAGGAAACGTGCATGGTGTTTTAATTATTATGAAACATATATTGAATCATTAAAGAATATTTTTTATTAGTATTTTTTTTTTGGCAATTACTCAATTTTTATTATCAATTTCAAATTAAAAAGTTCAAGCGACCTCATTTGAATTCCAGATGACCCCCAGATGGAGTCCTGACCCCAAGGTTGAAAAAACACTCATTTAAGGATTTTCACTGCTGTATGAAGAAGTAAACTCTCAGCTCATCACACTACAGATTTGTTCACTTGTGTAGTCAATATGAATAGGTGAACATTATACATTAAAGAGTGAAAAAATAATAAACAAAAAGTTTTAGTCACCATGGTTAAGGACTCCTTCTTCTAGCAGCGCCTGCCACATCCCAACGGCGTGGGACCGAGTGAGAACACAGGCGCTCTGCAACACCAGCCAGTCCACCAGCTCTGTACCGACACAGCATTGTCTGCCACCCAAACAGAAACACTCTGTGAGCATGAAATATTTAAGTGAAGGGACACTGTATGAAATGTGTGGAAAATAAACCCTAGTCCTTGTTCCCTAAAGCATACACATGAATGCACGTCTACCTGTAAGTCTTCAGGTGGTATTTCCTGTCTCGAATCATGTGTGGGGCTCTGGACAGGATGGCATTGCGAAGAACCTTCCCTGCTCTCTGTAACTTTTCTGAGGGAATCTAGAAAAAAGCATGAAAAAAGGCACAGAATTTTAATATTAATGGGCCTTTTCCACAAATTAAATGCACTACATGGACAAAAGATATTTGGACACATTAAACTCAGAAGTTTCTTTGCCAACAGGGGGATAGGCCACAATATTTAATAAACAAAAGTCATGATTTAATTTTATATTGCAACAAATATAATCTTAGAAAATTTAGATTTCATTCTAGGGTTAATTTTGCATGTTTAGCCTGGCCAGCCATCCTGTAGTCTGTTTTTTTTAATACTGAGGAAATGGTCAGGTATTGGTGGGTTTGAATCCAAATATGAAGACAGGACTAACGGGAGCTGAGTAAACTGAGTGAATTTAGGGTTGTGCAATTGTTTTATCTATTTATCTACTGATTCTGTAACTGTCCTATGCTTCACAACAATGTTATTTATTGTTATGTGTCCGCAATGTGATGTCTTTTAGTCTGCACTGTATTTTTTGTATGGCATTGCAGCTCCCTTGCACTATTGCACACAAAAAATTTCCTCTTGGGGACAATAAAGTATATCTTATCTTATCTTATCTTATCTTATCTTATCTTATCTTATCTTATAATATTCAGTGCTTAGCATAAATGAGTACACCACAGATTTGTCACAAAACCTTTAGTTTTCTTTGTGAATCAACATTTTCTGTGGGACACTACAATATATCATGTTCTCAGTAGAGGAAATGTTCAGTTTCTACACATTTTTTGAAACTGTGCTAATGTTCATTGAGATATTGATTAAAATCTTACTTTTCAAAGAGGGTGCACTCATTTATGCTGAACACTACATATATTCAGCTGCTGGGTCTTTAAAGTAACACAAACAGAATCAATAAATATATTAATTTAAAACTAGTGATGTTTTTGAGAATCAGTACAATATCACACTGTGCTATATATGTAAGTGAACACTATCCCTACAGTCTGATACTCATAGTAGTAGTTGTATGTAAACACAGAACACATAGAAACTCATATGTCCTATACAGATCGCACCTGCACCTCAGACACAGAGAAAGAGGGCAGATGTGTGCACACATACAAAGCTCCTGTTCAAAACAACAAAGGAAGCCTTGCTAATTGACCAGATGGGATCTTTCTTCTACGTGCATACATTAGCTAACATTAGCATAACTACAGAGGATCACATCTGTGAGTCATCACTTGTATCTACTCAGAAAACACACACCTACAAAATCCATCTTGGCATTCACAAACATGAAAGTATGCAGCGGTACATTAGCTCTAGTCTGCTGCATCCTCTCTAATATTTAAAAGTATACATAGTGCTTTTCATTTTATTTGTTCAGAAAAGAAGTTCCCTCTGACTGACATGCATCATCTACTGGTTACATGAAGTTAAATATATTAGTATATTTTATGACATGATTAGAGACATATACTTCCTGGTTACAGCGTACTGGTCATCAGTTTGGGTTTGGTTCACTTTATGAATCTACCTTGTTGTGAACTTTGTTTGCAGAGTCTGAGTTCATGTTGTCTTTATCTGTGAGTCCTGTAACAGAAAAATAGTTATTAGACAAGTTCATTTAAATATTGTTTTACATAACAGATCCATTTATTTCCAAAAAATATAACATGATAAAATGTAAGTTGTATGTAGTTGTATTTAAAAGAGTGATAAAGTAAGACATCTGACAACAAATACATTAAAAAAACTTAAACAAAGACATAAATTGTATTAAATGGATAATCAAAAGTAAAAAATAAAGACAAATGGTTTCCTTCCTCAATTAGTTTGCGATCAGATCCTACAGTTTTATTTCCACTGCCTGTACAGTAACACAGACCCATTCATTCACAGTATTTCATTCACTGGCATGTTTGTGTGTGTGTTTACTCACTGTCATTGTTAGATCCACTCTCCATAGCTCCATAAGGAGGGGCCAAAAGTCCAGCCAGGCTCTGTCGATACTTCTGCAGGACAGACAACACACATCAGGCTCCATTGCAAACACATCTAACAGTTTCATGTATTGTCTGTTAGGCCTCTGCATATGCATCTGCATCACACACATTGCAAGTGTCCCTTTAAAACAAAGCCCTTTGTACAACCAAGATCATTTACATGCTGAACAACTAACATTATGTAACACACACACACACAAACAGCAGCAGCAGCAGCATTTAAAACAGGGTTAATGAGAATAGTTACAGCCTCTTAACGTGCACAGATGCTGCACTTACAGCTGTTAAGAACAAATATATTTGCATTGGTAAAACTGAAAGACTGAAAAGTAGCAGTTCTCTTGTGCAAAGATATTACCAAGCAACCTCTGGTTTCTGAGGACTGTCATGAGCACAAGCACTTCCACAGAGACAGAGAGAGCATCTGTTTGATTTGAAGACGCTAACACTCACCCTGACTGTTTTTCTTACACACACATAAAACCAACAAAGCAGCTGCACTAAGGACAAACATTAGGATGAACCACAAGTTCAATCTCATTTTGTGACAAGTCTAATAAAAACAGAGTAAACAAAAGAGAACACGCTAGACTGAAAAGCTGTATGTTTCCATAGAGTGCACACTGGCACTGTAAAAAAGCAAAACTCACCTGAGGTAACACACTCAACTGTCTAATGCTGCAGGGACTGAATCCCCAGAGAGCTGCCCTCTGCTCCTTTACAACTCACACACACGCCACCGGATAGCATCCTGCTCAAAACAAGATGCTCTCTCTCTTTCTCTTCCTCTCACCCCCATCGCCCCACTCGCCCTCTCTGTCTCTCACCCTCCCTCTCTCACTGCGATGGAGCCAAGAGCCCAACCACTTTCCCTCACAGGTTACCACGGTGATGTGAGTATCTGTATGATCGGCCTACTCCAGTGAAGAGAGGAGAGAGGGGAAGCAACACGGGAGGGGGGGNNNGGAGAAGGAGGTGGGCTTGGAGGGGACGGTGGAGGGGTGAGGGGGGGCTGGCAAAAGACACAACATGTCCGAGGGGAGAGGAAGTAGAGTGGATTAGGGAGGGTGAAAAGGACAGAGGAATAAATCAGGGAAGAGAACTCACAATACCAGTCAGTCCCAAATCACTGGAGGTGAACGCTCGATATTTTGTATATTCACAATGTGGTTTTCATTCTATTTACAGAATAACATTTCATCTTTTCATCAAACGCATGACTGCTGTCTGGTCCACACAAAAATCACACACATTAGTCCACTCACACACTGGTGAACATGAAACACAAAGATCCTTTTACTACCAACTTGAATAAGATTAAAAAAAAAAAAAAAACACAACCTCAGGCTATGGGTTCTGCTTCATGTCTGTTTTCCTAAAATAGACAGCGGAGAGGGAGTCTGAGTGCACTTAGCCCACAAGCAAACACTACAAGCCCAATAATAGGAGTGCACACATGCTTTAATACCTAATTACTGTTGAACCTCACATATGTTCCTGAGATATCATACCAGTATTGGCAACTTAATTTCCATTCACACGGTGATAATAGTCATAACTCTTCTTACTGATCTTTACACTGGATTGACAGTGACATTGTATACTGATTGTATACTATACAGAGTAAAACTATGGGTATTCTTTACCCACACAGAGTACCCGCTGTCACAGGAATAATTTGGTATTTTACTCAACATTAAGGCTGCATGGTGAAAGGAAAAGATGATGTGCATATATTAGCTCTACAGGTTCTTTCTGCTTTTATACATTCCCACTGAATAAAGTCTAATCATAATCATCATTTTTTGTTGTATTTTATTATCTTTTGCATTCATCACAGTTACCCACTCTTTTGCGGTGTGTTTATCACTCATGTGCTTATCACATTGAAAATGGTCAGCCCTTTTCAGCACTACTGTTTTCTCAGTTGTGACTTTTTTCTTGTGCTAACATCAGTTCTGGATATCACCAGGTTAGTATGTGTTGTCCTTTTCCTTTCTGGTATTGTTGTTATCATTGCTGGTATGTGCCATTCTTTACCATTAGTGGTATTGTAGTCTTCTTACCATTGTTGGTATGTAGTTATTATTACAATGTAAGTTAACAGTTAACTATTTCCCATAATGATACCACCATGAATGTGAGGTGTTCCTATTTTTTCACTCATATTTTGGTTCTATAATGTAAATACTGTCAAATGAGTTTATTATAATCTCTATTGGCCTATTGTTCATTGTCCTGGTTTGAAGTTTATAGACAGAGGAAAGTATTGAAATTTCATTATGTTAAGTTATTGATGAGAAATGGGGTGCGATTAAATAAGTTTTCTTCTTCTCACTCCATTCTGAACATAAATTAATTAATTTGAATTATAGAACTTTATTCTGTTGAATGTATTTGCATTATCAGATATTGATACATGCAGGTCATCTGTGTTGTAAAATGCTTACTCACTTGCTTGAAATAAATGAAAGAGATGAATCAATGAATGAATGAATGAATGAATATGAACATGAAATGAATGAAATGTGTTGGACTATATAACACATGGAAAATCTCTCACCATTCATCCACTACTACGCATAAAAATGGATACTAACACCTAAAGGTTCAATGTGTAATATTTTGCTAAATGTAACAAAAATGTATGAAAATAACACTTTACTTCTATGTACCTTTCAAAACCTACAAGGTACATACAAAACAAAATACTCCAGAATATGAGAACAGTGACCAACAAAAGAGAAGCAACAGAATAAAAGACACAGATACAGTAATAATTCAAATGGCAATCTGTTAAAAAACATGCTTTTAAAAGCATTTTAAGATGAGGCATTGACTCTGCTGTTGTGATATTGAGGTTACTCAACAGTGTTGGAGCTAGAACAGAAAAAGCAAGCAACCAACTCAGTCCCTTGTAGCCCTCTTAACACTGGATGTCACAGCTATAAAATGGAAAAAAGGCAGAACAGGAAGTCCATTCTGAGTTACTTTAGATACTAGAGGTCAACCCACAATGGATTTTTAACAGCACATAATGTGATACTGATAGTTTGGAGCCCGAGAGTAAATCAGCTGATATCACCCACCTCAATCCTTCACCAAACAAATTCAGCACTGCCAGAAATTAATCATGTTTGACTTTATTAGAGACTGGATAACTGTTGAACTAAGCCCCAAGCTTTAAGCAATTAATCAGTGAATCGAGAACTAAACATCCAACCACCGCTCACAGACTTGTGTTTTTGAGCTTCCTTTGAGGTCAGTATTTTCAGTGGAGACACAGTCACTGGCCAAATTGTGACCACATTTTGCCAATAATTTGGCAAAAGAGTCAATTGCCAACAAATGGAACAGGTCAGTCTATAAGATATACATGGTATATTCTACATAGGGATGCAAATTATTGATTAATTCATTAATCATTAGTTGGATCGATCTTGTCAATCAATTAACAATTAATTGATAAGCATTGATTTTCCTGAGAACCTGAATTTCTCTTTAAATAGGGTCTTTAAGAATAAAAGCTAAATATTATTTATATTCATGAAAATGCATGTCATATTCCTTAATGATTGATTTACTGTATCATCAGAGATACAGTATAGGCGATGACATTTATGGAATACTGGTCGGTCCCAAGTCCGGTTGTCAGGAAGGGCATCCTGACGTAAAAACATGTGCCAAATCATCATGCAAATCACTGGTGATTTGCTGTGGCAACCCTGAAAGGGAGCAGCCAAAACGGAAAACAACAATAAAATAACTTCTACATGTAAATTAAATCAAATAAATGGATCTGAAGAGGGGCAGTTTATAAGAAATGGGTATTTTCTAAGTTTGCATCACTACCTGACACCATGGAGCCAGATTTCAGCACAGAGGAGGTTAATTTACATTGTGTAGGAGGAGAGGAGTCTGGGGGCGGGAGGTGGTGGTGCGCTCTACAAGTACTGTAATTATCACAACAGGAGGAACCCGAAAGTGAAACTTATCAAGCTTTGGACATCCGACTACCGGCTTCTCTGCCTCTGTTACACAGCGGACCTTACAACAAATTTTCATAACTTCTAACCGCAGCATGTTGGACAAACAGATTGGCCGGTCTGTGTTTGGCTCCACCATGTCCCTAGGCCATTCTAACCCATCAACACTACGATCCAGTTCAATGACCTGCTATCTTGGCCATCACAGCACAGCAATTAAATGACAATCATTTTAATTTAATCGAGCAAATTGTTATCAACAATTAATCGATAGTGTTACTTGCTTATTTCACTTATTTTAATTTTATTTTATTTTACTCAGGGGTTTTTCTAGAAAAATTTAGTATCAGGGCGCACCGCCAGGCGACGGAGCGAAGTGACCGAGTGGGGGGGATGACAGGCTGTCACACCCCCCCACCCCCGCCGCGCACCGCTCCGTCCCTGAATATGGCGACTCGGTCGGGGAAACTTCAATTTGGATCGTTTTTTCACCGTCTAACGGTCGGATTGGATTATTTTTGGAGTAATAAGAACGTATTCGAGGATCAAGCACATTGTCAGGTGGTGGTGCTTGGGTTTTTTTGGAGGGAAAAGATCGTTGTACGGCAGAATGAAGTACAGGGTGAATGAAGTAAGAGGGCGCACGGCGCGAGTAAGAGGGTGCAGCGCCCCTGATCCCCCGTTTAGAAAAACCCCTGTGTTAGTTTCTATGTACTTGTTAGGGCCCGAGCAGTTGAAACTGCTGCGTTTATTCTTATTACTCAGCTTTTGGATCGCGTTTTTCAGTGCCTGAACATGCACGAAAAGTCAATTTTTTTTTGCCAAATCATGCGGGGCGGCAAAAAATTTGATAATTTCAAGGTTTCGTAAACAACCCTTCAAAATTGGCTCTGTAGCGCCCCCTAGAGACTGCTACACCCGGCCACATTTTCTGATTGGAACGAAATTTGGTAAACATATGTATCTCAGTAAGATCTACAAAAAAGTCAGTGGGGCCGATGACGCCAGACCAACAGGAAGTCCGCCATATTGGATTGTTCGGCCATTT
>JAPTGZ010000010.1:13412926-13428739 GCA_029814645.1 Fowleria isostigma | reverse complement strand
GTGAATGAAGTAAGAGGGCGCACGGCGCGAGTAAGAGGGCGCAGCGCCCCTGATCCCCCGTTTAGAAAAACCCCTGATTTTACTTATTTAAAATGTTTTATTTGTGTTTATTAGTACTTGTCATATTGTACAGAGAGTGCATAATTTCAAAAACCAAAGTAAAATTCCTTGTATTCTTGGAGATACTTAGCGCATAAAGTCGATTTTGATTCTGATAGTCGATTAATTGTTTACATCCCTAATTCTAAGACACATTATCTCCTAAGAATATATACTATATTCTGTTTCTGCAGTTAGATCCTCCTAAATGTCTCATAAATGTTACACACTGGACCTTTAATGTAGGCAGGAGAGGTTAGTTTGTTTATATGGACTATTTTATATCCAGTGGTATTTAAGACCTGAACAAAATGCATAGAATAAGAGAAATGGGATTTAAAAATCATACACCTTTTTATCACTGAGAGCAGAACTGTATTATACTTTTTAATGTCCAGGGTGTACCCCGCCTTCGCCCTTCAGTGGCTGGGATAGGCTCCATGCGACCCCCGTGACCCTAATGAGGATTAAGCGGGTTAGGAAAATGAATGAATGAATGAAAGTCAAGTGTTGTGCCCTTAAGCAAGCCTCAAGGTTGGAGTTTGACATGCTGAAATGACATTTGGCAGGAAAATCACAACTTTTATGTAATCTACATCAGAGCTCCACATGGATGGAGAAAGGTGAACAGATGTCTTTCAACAAACTGAAATAAAACATCCTGAAACTATTTTGAAAGTCATTTATGAAACAGTAGAGAAGAACTGAGCTGCATTTGAATCTCAAAGAAAACGGAGCTACTTAGATTAATAGAGAAAAGAAAATAACAGATTGTCAAAACAAAGAGCCGAGCAGGTGCACTGAGTCTTTTGGTCTAAACTATGAAGCTACACTAAATTTTCCCAGTACTCTGCCAACACTTCCTCCCTGAGAGGGACCCAGTGAATGAAGAGTGTAACCTCAACAAGGAGGCCCACAAACAGGCAGCTACTACGATGCCAACTCCAAAACAAGATGCCAGAGCCCAGACCAAAGCCCTGCAGTCGACTGTTTGTTCTTCCAGAGGTCTGCAATACTCTGTTAACAGTGACCCTTAACAACCTGGACACTGGAGCCATGTGAATTTGGGAGATATTTATGTTTTGTTTTCTTTTTTAACTGTTAAATTTTTTTTTATTTTTGACGTACAGAAGGAAAAACACATTTTAAACAACAATAGCATTTAATGGAATGTAAAGTTATGGGATCACTATATAAATGTTATTAAATACCTGCATTTATCTAGCAGGAAAATGTCAAAAACTCAGTGTTGCAGATTTTCTATGTGATGAATGGAGTGGTCCTTGAAAAAACACAGTGATCAGTATGGTAAAGGGTGCTCTCATTTATCACAAGTGGAAATATTTCTCAATTATGGAAGTGTAAAGCGTAAATTGTATTGTGTGTTTAGTGAATGCACTTGTACTTTGCTTGTATCTTATTCATTGTGGTGCAGAGACTAACACTTGGAAGCAATGTGCAATAACAGCAAAAAGAAGAGATAAGGGATCTCTGCTCATCTCCCAACACACTGGCTGAACTACACATGCATTTATTACTTGGTGTATTCATTCAGTGCATTGCATATTGTTCTGTAAATACTGCACATCAACTAGTGATACAAAAGATTACACTACATACACAAATACTTGGCCCTTCTATTAGTTTACTGTTACTGTGTCTCAGGTGTACCTTTGCCTTTAAAGGTACACATCTAACAAAGAAATAAAAGGCACTGTTGAGGTGGAGAGCCCTCTTGTGGTTAAAGCAACAATTACAATAGAACGTTACCTGACTGTGGGTTTTTTACCAAATTCAAGACTTTCATGTGTCTTATTCAAGTTCTGCAAGTTAATATTTAAAAAAGCTTATATGGTTCTATGCAGGTAATGTTTTATATAATGATATGATTATTATTGTTATGTAGGCTAAACAGTATTTTGCTTACTATAAAGCAGGGATCTCAAACTCATTTTAGTTCAGGGGCCACATTCAGCCCTATAAGATCTGAAGTGGGCTGACCAGTTAAATAATAACAGTGAAAAAGTAAAATTACATGATAATATTTTTTACATCTACAAACTCTCCTTTAAAAATGTGAATAACATGAATAACCTGAAATCTCAGAAGAAAAATAGGTGCAATTTTAACAATATCATGTCTCAGTTTATCATTTATACATGTTCATTATCACATACAGATCACAGTGGATCTTCAAACAAACAAAACAGTTAATAACAGGCAAAACATTGGTAAAATTGACTTATTTTTCTTAAGACATTTCAGGTTATTCACATTTTTTGTGAGAAGATAATTTATAAATGTCAACATCATTATGTAATTTATCTTTTTTTTTACACTAAAACAAAGAGAAAAGTTTGCTTGTCATTATTTATATGTAATTATGATTGTATTTTACTGGTCTGATCCACTTTAGATCAAATTGGTCTGTACATCCTTGACTGTTAATATCCTCAGTGTCATTTTTACATTTTACAACTTCATCCCACAGGTGCATGTTTGAAACCCCTGCTATGAAGTAAAAAAGACAAATTTAGATTAAGATTGGTAAATAAAATTAGATAAAATATCTGTGTCTGCTTTTTATGTTCATATTTAAGACTATTTAACAACTTGTAAGGTCTGATACTTGTAAGATATTCTATGTCTGTGTATAGAAATTTGCTGGTGAAAGAGAGCGGATGCTGGATCATAAAATCCCAGGTCTTACACACTGTTTTGCATTGTTTTGTTTTTGCTGTCTCTCTCTCTCTCCATCTCTGTGTGTCTCTTACCTCCCAGAGGCTCTTGAACTCCCTCTGTTCGATGCGCAGCAGTTCACTGGTTTCTCTACTGACAATGGTAGCGTGGCGGGGTGTGTTATCCAGGATGGACTCCCCGAACGCTGTACCAATCCCCAAAGTGCAGATGGTGACTGCATCCTGCACACAAACATAATACACTAAACCACTGAGAATATGTGCGTTAAAGCCACTGAACATGTGGGATATATTTACAATTCAAAGCCTAATAAGCCAAGATGAGCCTCATACTCACTCATCACGAATAGAGTCAATGATGCTCATACACTAGTCCATTCATATATGAGTATGGCAGTAAATGCACAGGTTTTATATGAACATGCACAATCACAGAGAGCAGACATATTAATATATGGTAATTAATGTTAATAAATTCCTATATGGAGGGAGTTTTCTGTATGGAAATCCTCTTTAGGTGTTTGACGTGCTTGAGAAAATACATGTACACACATACTGATGACTGATTATAACAAATATTCTGCAAACTATGGAAAATTTTCTGCTGGCCAAACTGACATTTCAAATATAGCCACAGAAACTAGGCCACCAATGGCACTTGAGGGCCACATACAGTACATGAAAAGGACATTTTACACTGAGCAGGCGTCTTATCGCTGTCTTTCACTGGGAGCAAATCCTCTGTATGTTCAGTAAAGCCCTTTTCCACTTTCTTCCATAAAGGGTATCGTGTGTAGCAGAAACATAGGTCTCCGAGGAGCTGTTTTCTGTGGCGTGGCACAAATTGAGGCATCAAGATATGAGCTAATGTACTAGAACAATGTCAGTGTTGATGAAAATGGTACGAGACAATGAGCAGAAAGGGCACTTGTAGCACAGCATGGATTTTAACAGAGGAGGTTATTAACCAAATATTCTAAAGAGATTCACTTGGAAAGGGCGAACATAAAAAAGGCTTGTTAAAAATATACTGGAAAGTTAGTTAAGATTTAATTTGTTATGTAAAGTGAATCTTACTTGGTGGTTGGCAGTTTCTGACACTTTGACATCCAGGGAACCAGACAGGACAGCATACCAGCTGGTGCCTATATCGCCTTGTCTAAACACTGGGGAGACGACATTAGATGTGTCATAATCTGCCACTAGGGGTTTTCTTTATCAAAACAATAACAAAAGTTTGATAACAAAATTCTGGTGTGAATTCATGTTTATACACCAAGTCATGGACTAAAGTGTTTGTCACATTATCTTTAATGATGTATATGCATGTTATGTTATTTGTAATAAATTAGCAACAACACTGACAATCTTAATGATAAACAAAAAAAATAATACTAATTTAATAATACTAATTCTAATATTAATACTACTACTAATACTGTTACCCATAAAGTTGGAATAAAATATTTTTACCTCTTGTCATGAAATGATTACGATAATGTGATTTATTTATGATAGATAATGTGTAACTAGGACTCCGTGTGTAATCATTGTACCTGGTCAAAGGTGATAATTCATGTGTATAAATAGGAATAAAAAGAAGAATGTGTTTGGAAACAAAATTGTTCCAACCCTACTGGCAGCAGTGTATGATAGGATATGTTACTACTACTACGAGTAAGACTAATAACTATGACTACATTTGATTGGTGATTTGCATAAGACACTGGTTGAACTGTGTAAATTGGATAAATATTAAAATACAGTAATAAATGAGCTCTCTACCACATTACCATGTTGCAAATAATGTATGTAATATTGCATTATGTACAAGTATTATATTTATAAATATATATGTATATATACACATATATAAATGTATTGTGACTGATACACTGTTATATTACTGTTTCTATGTAATTTTGTGATTCTGCATTATTTAGATAAATCAGTTTTTGTTTTCCCTTAAAGAACAGGTGTCACCACTAACAGAAAGACAAATGAAACCTTGTTACCTAAAGTAAAGTTTGACTATTATTGAAATATTTGATATAAACTACATAAGCAAATTACCAAAATATATAGCAAAGATCTAATCATTTTTGGATATTCTATTGAAAAAAAGGCAACATATTATTTTATCCTTAGTTGCTGTAAATAAAAATGACAAGAATGAGCTTTAAATTTAAATAGGATAAAAATAATAATTATAGGACAGGATCAGTTGATGCATCATTTTAAGAATTCAATTTTCATGACAGTGTCAATCATATCAACTGTCTTAAGCAAAAAGACAACCCATGATTGTGTGTGTACATACATGTGATGCCTTTCTCCAGGCATTCATAGAAGGCAGTGGCACATATCTGCAGCAGCAGCGGTGGAGGAAACCTCTGGAAGGCTTTGACCTCTCTCAGTCTGGTCAGAATGATGTCCACATCTTCTCCTGAACGCTCTGACGGCCTGTACAGACACAAATCATCATTAAAGAAGCCAATACCATGGGCTTAAAACCAGTACTGATACTAAAATACTTGCAAAACAGCTGTTAACAGGATATTAAAAAAAATTTGCCCTCTAAGTTACATTGAACATCCATTGTTTCAGCCTTTCTATACATTTGTTTTTCTGGCTTCAGCACTCTGCCTTGTGTCTGCGGCGATAGCAGGAGGGAGCTGCAGGCGTTACTTCTCTGGGCTCCGACCCCCCACAGGGTGTTGATGTAGGATCTCATTTGTACTGCTGCCATTTTATAATACGCTTAAATGTGAGCACACGCATACACACTCACACACAAGCGCATCATTGTTAGACATTTCCTCAGCCACAAGTTTGATCTGAGAGCTTAAACGTTCTGTTTAGTGATATGGTGAAACATTTAAGAGCCAAGACAGCCTTCAGTAACCCACACTGCATTTAGCTCCATTCATTCACTTTTTTTTGTCTTACTAGTGACTCATCCTCACACGTGTATGTGTATGTGTGTGTGTGTGTGTCTGTGTATATGTGTGTTCATACAGAATCACTAATGCACCGTCGTCTTGTTCCTCTGTAGACTAGAGGCTGTCTATCCCCTCTCCTCCTCCAGCTCCTTCCCCTTCCTCTGCTTCCAGCTCTTTCCCTCTTTTGTCTGCCTCCTCTAAACATTTCTCTAATCTCCATCCATTTTTCTCCACTATCTCTCTAGACTCGACAGTTTCTCTCAGGAGCATGTGCGGTAAGATCAAAAGGAAAACGACACGCTTTTTTCTTCAAGCTACACATTTTCTTCTCTCCATTAACGGCAAATTCCCCTTTTCCCTCCATCCATTAAGTCCCACCACTAACACATCCACACACTATCCGTCTATTATTATCCCTTTATTCCGGCTTTGCAAGCTCACGGGCACAGGCACGACTCCCCTTTACTAAGACACACATATACATACAATACTAAACACACATATTTATGCCTTTGAGCTGTAAATTGTCCTCTGTGCTGAGGATGGTAGTCCCAGATAAACACAGATTCTGCCTGAAGGTCTGCACTGCACAGCACATCCTCCAAACCCACAACATCTGCCACAGGCTTTGGGCTATTACAGACCAGTTCATTCTCTCCTTCTGTGTCTTCCTCTCTTTTTTGGCCTGTGACTCATCCTCCCATCAGCCACCTACTGCTTGCGTATTGGCCTTTGCAGCTCTGACGGAGCATCATATCCCACTGTAGGCTGGGTTAATGGTTTAGACAGGTGGACTCCCACACACTACAATACAGGGAGACAGGGAGGTTAACTCTTCAAGGTTGAATGGGTAATACAAGCCTCACCCTTCACCTATCCGTCTGCTGAGAAACTGCAAAGATTTGTCAGTTCTAATCCAATGGATTATGGGCTTTCCTCTTGTTCTAAGGGCTGCCACGATAATGAGATTTTTGTTAATGATTAATTGCCATGCAGATACTTTCAATTAACAATATCATTGTGTTCTTCAGTTCATTTGATACCACTAGCATAATAATGGTCTATGAATAGTTTAATTATATGCATACAGAGACCCTTAGGGGTGGGCCATATAGACTAAATCTACCACATTTTCTACCATAGCCTTCTTTTATTTTCACTTCGTCTTTGTCTTTTTTTCCCCCTTCTTTTATTATGAATTCACTGCTCAGAAAATCCCATTCGGTGTCACATTCACTCCTCTCCGTGTTTGTTTGTGTTGCCTTTATGCAAATTTCCTGCCTGCACCCGTGTGGAAGAATGCAAAATGCTGTCAAAATGATGAAATTGCAGTAAGGAGTGTGATTTGCAACCCAGTGACTTAAACAATAATGTGAAAATATACACATTCCCTATCGTCACATGCTATATTACATCATGTCATGCCGCCCTAACATGTAGTACACCTAATGAAGAACAACTGGGGCATAATTAAATAATTATAATGGCATTTCTGTTGGTCTTTTAGGCTTTGTAAACCAAAATTACACACTGGTGATTTGACAGAATTTAATGACAAGGACCAATTGAAGACCAACACTTGAAAATGATGTGATTAAAAGAGTGCCGGTGAAATCTCAAAATGACATGAGTTCCCTCCACTATATTCATGCAGGTGAATAGAGACAATTATTTCGAATAATCACAGTTATGATTACACAATAATTGTGAAGGGTCTACTTGTTCTCTCTCTTGTTCTATCCTATTCCTGCTCACTCGATGCCTGTCCAGTGGAATCTGCCACCCAGTCAGTGTGAAACGGATGTGACCTGAGAGCTGTTCACCTATCTCACCCTCCCTCCACTCGTCTATCAGTTCTCCTCTCTTGACTTCTCCTTTCTCAGCCTTTTTGCCCTCGCTGATGATGCAGCAGAGGTCTCAGCTTTCAACCACACATTATGACGCACAAACACACAGGGGATTTACAAATCATCCAGCATGAGACACTCAAGAGCAAACAGAGAGACACCAGAAGGTTGTGCAGATTGTTTTTGGACACATCCATCTGGACAATTCACTATTTCCACACAAATACATCAAAGGTTGATTTATGGCGGCCAACCAACATGTCAGACAGCTTCGACAGAAACAGATTTCCCTGAGCTGGCAGACGAGTATGTTACTGTAGTAGAAACTTATGAAATTGTATGTACACAGCTCTTTCAACACCCCTCTGCATCGCCACAAACAACCTCAGAACCCATAAAAACACTGAATAATAATGAGCATAAACAGCTACATGAACAATTGAATGATTTAACAGTTACTCCAATCTCATCTAGCCTTGACACATGTTCCATTAATACACATATTCTGGGTGAGACAGCAGATGTTACTATTCCTTTCACTTTTGCTTCAGATTTAGCGTTAATCTGAAAGTACAAGACCTAGTCACAATGTTCAGCACTTCTATTTCCCTTCAGTAAAGGGACATTAAATCTCAAGTGGCATCTGGACCGGTGCTATGTGTGCCGACTGAACCGCATTACCTGCCCGGGGCGATTCTAAACAAAAACAAACACGACGTTATCTCACACACTTCACACTCACAAGCAATAAATGTCTTTAGATGCAGTCGTATCTTAACCCGTCTCATTTTCAGCCCCTCTCTTACTTTCAGTCTTCATCAACATTTACTGTAGATGAAAGCTTCTGAACGCACAGACACACACACATACTCAGCTGAGTATTGATTGAATAAGAGGTGTACAGCTGAAGAGGACTGAGTGCTCCACAACAAGACCCTGTCCAGTCTAATCTTACAGCCCAGAATGGCTCGACAGTCATCAGCCATTACTCAGCTGTATCTAGGGCTGAGCAGTATATGGAATTATCTTCAGAAATAAAAGTTTAGCTGTCTGAAAATTGTGACAGCAAAATTGGGCTTAAATCACAAAATTAAACTTTATTTCAGCATGTTGCTCAACAAAAATTCTGAATGTAACCTGTCATTTATTAACTGAATGTGTTTCTTCAGTCAAATATAGCATATAATGTAGTTATAAGAGAGTGTATTTTTGACCTCAGTTCATGTAGCCATTCATTTTTCCTCATATCTTTTTATTGGAATTGTATCATATAGTCATGGAAAAAATGATTAGACCATCAAAAGTCATCAAAAACAATGGTTATGCAATCAAGTACTAACTCCTCTGTGTATCATGTGACTAAAACAGACAGAAAAAATACATGGAATGTCTAAAAGCACTGCTTTTGTCAGTACAATGCCATAGATATTGATGTAAGAACTCATGTGATTTTGGTTATTATCAAAAAAACCATGAAAAATTGATAGATATCAGCTCTTAAATTATACTCTTATGAGCTATTTTTGTTATCATTGTATTTGTCCAAACAAAAGGACCTTTAGTTGTATCAGGCATTATAATGAACAAGAAACTGAAGGGAGGTCAAATATTTTTTCTGTGACTGTACCTTTATTTGCTGGAGTACAGAATATATAGAGGTGAATGTAACAGTGAAAACAGAACAACTAATAAAGTAAGCTTAGACACTATCAAATAAAGGACATAATGGGTTGACTAATAAAACCTCTTACCCCACCCCATCACCCCCCACGAAGAACTGACCAGCAATCCAAAAAGTATATTGTGCATTCTAGGAGGCGCCTGTTAGGCTGTGCCTGTATTTGAAAGGTACACAAGGGTCCCAAGGGGTAGCCATATTTTACTAAATTGTTGGAGTGTATCTCCTAAGATGTACCTAATTCTTTCCAAATGGAGAGTATCAGTTATACCCTCTAGCCACATCTTAGATGTACATTTGTACATCTGTTTTTTGTTTCTTTTTTTGCTATTATTAGACTCATGAGATAACACATTGTTGTGTTTTGCTTAATAGAAATTAGCTGCAAAATATACCATTTGAGCATTGTCATCGTGATATATGTGTGCAGTAGTCACATCACAGATCCTGCAATGTAGAAAGCAAATGAACTCAACGTGTTCTCATCTAATTTCAAAGGTAGCTGACACATACTGTGCGCAGCGATCCACCAATCACAAGTGTTCTTAATCAAGTTTCATCAAGCGCTTTGGGCAACATTAATGTGTGGAAAAGTGCTATGTAAGTACTGGCCATTTAATCAGTTTGGAGTGAGTCACTGGTAACAACATTGAAAAATGAGCAACAAACAAGAGAAAATCACTGAAAACAAAGACTTGGTTTAAAAAAAAAAAAAAAGCAATGTCAGCTATCGAGAATAATTTCGGCTACAAGAAGATATTGAAACACGTGTTCTATGTCGACAGTGTCTTACACCTGTTGACACAACCAGAGGTAACACAACCAATTTGCTTGACCATTTACGTCAGCATCACACATCTATTATATCCTCCTGAGTATTTTTTTTATATCACAATATACATCGGAGGGTTAAAAAAATCGCAATGTCAGTTTCTTCCAATATCGTGCAGCCCTAATAGAAATGCATCCATTCATTTTTCTAATTCCCTTAGTACTCAAAATGGTTGCAGGGATGCTAGAACCTATTCTACCTATGAACTGGTGGATGTTGCCAATTATCACATATACAGACAAACTTTCCCTCCCTCTCACATTCACACCAATGAGAGATTTATATTGAACAATTAAACTATTAAGGTGCATGTCTTTAAACGGTGGGAGACAACCCACTCAGACACAAGGGGGGGGAAAAGGCCACACTATGCCACCCATGACACAAATTAAAAGAATAAAATTATAAATCATTAATAGCATTTTTGGCCATTACCCAAATCCAGCTGCAACTACAGTTTATTCCTTACTTTTTACCTTATACTAAGATCAAACTTTACTTGCCATCACTTCAATCCGTGACAACTACAAATTTTTAATTAATCCATTAACTTTCCATAATCTAATAATATGTTTAAGCATTTTTACTAAATGAGAAATTAATCTCAAAATCCCATGATTACAGCTTCTTCAATTAAGCATTTTCTGGTTTATTTTTTTCCTCTTTGACAATAAGCTGGATATGTTCAATATCTGGGCTAAAAAAGACATTTGAGGACATCATAATGTCACCATAGTTAGTTTTTTATTGACAAAATTTCCACTTGATTAATCAAACAAACAGATTGATCAATAATAGCACTGATCATTAGTTGCAGCTCTTGCCGCAACTGGTCATCCAATTCATTTACCTCATCTATAATTCAGAGTTTAATATTCCCCTGATGATAAACTCTTTTTTTTTCTTTGGGTATAGGTAGAAAAACACCATCTTGGACAAAAACAGTGACTATTCTATGTCTATTCTTTTAGCTAATGACCAAATATTGATTATATGAGAGTAGCCATTACTTGCAGCTTTTCTTCAACATCTCTGTTAAAAACAAAAGGTATGCATACATTTTCTTGGATCAAAATGCATTCTGTCTTATTACAGCTGATGATAAGAAGACAAGACTCAGGTTGCCAATGGTAACGTGAAGATGTGTCATACTCAGGTTTGTATGAGTGGGTGTATAAGCTGTGGGGTGCAAGTCATATATGTGAGGTACCATATAATTACTGTATGGCTGCCCTTTTCGTAATGTTAATTTATTTACGACAAATCAGCTCTCTCCTTTGGGGTTAATGGGTTTTTTTCAGTTTGGTATAATTACATGTACAGATTTTATGCTTGTCTAAACACAGAATGCACTAATAACTGCTCCTAAATTGGGAGAAATGTGCATGTGTATATCCAGATATCTCTATAGAGTGGTTGCTCAGTAATTCCAACCAGGGAAATAAGAGCCTCACATGCAGCATTGTGACAAAAATGGAGAAACCAGTGCCTTTTGTATCTTCTACTCCTTATTTATAAGATAACACAAAAATACACAACAGGGTATTGTTTTAGGAATGTATAACTACTTGAGTGAAGCAGACAGACAGAGCAGAACCCAGTCACAGCCCATGCATGCAGTGCAGAGACATCCCAGTGAACCTCGAAGCCACCAACGCCTTTTTGACCGAGGATAGAATAACATTGTTTCCAAAAGGATGTACAATGTGATGCACCAAACCTCTAAAAGAGTGTAAAACAGCAGAAATGACAATCAGCTTACTAATTTTTAAAAATGACTCCTACCACGTTATTATCGCACACTCACACACGCACAGATCGCCGGTTCCGATTAATCACGTTGACGCGAATGAATGAAAGAGAAAACACACAATCATTGCTGTGGGGATGCGCGGCGTGGAGAGCATCGTGGACAGCATCAGCACCCACCCACCTTTTATCCAAACAGCAGATCCACTCCGCCGATGGAGACAGATTAGGGGACGTCTGCACCGCGACCATCTTCCCCGGCCGTGCGTCTGTCTGTCCGTGAACGCGTCTCTGCTGCCGGAGGAGGCTTCCCGGTTGTCGGTGGTCGTTAATGAATGTAAGCTCCGGCTGCGCCCCCCACCCCGCCCCTCTGCTCGGAGCTTCCTCTCTCAACCACTGGCTGATGCTGCCTTCATCACGGCATGCAGATGACTAGTGTCAGTCTGCGTTAATGGGCTTTCTGAGGGCAACTGGGAAACAGCAGTTTAATGCACTGGAACGCATCACAACTATAATCCTCATGTTACTACAGAATAGGATGATTGGAGATCACTTTACATTTATATCAAAATTTATTTTATGTTGCATGCAGATTATTATTATTATTTATTTTTTTTTACAGTAGGACATAATGAAAGGATCAACTGTATTTTTTTATTAATTACTTTAATCAAACATCAATGGTTTACTTTAAGTGTATTGCTATAGGGTAAGTTTAACAGTGTGTTCCTCTGATAAGCAGTAGTGAGCGGAGGGGGGGCAGTTGTCCAATTGTTGAAAAACATGCCCTCTTGGGAGCCAAAACGAGTGCTAAAGTGCACTCTCTAAATAAATGCTAAAGTACCCTCTTGGGAGCCAAAATGTGTGTTTACATGACCTCTTGGGAGCCAAAGCATGTGTTAAAGTACCCTCTTGGGAGTTAAAACACATGCTAAAGTGCCCTCTTGGGAGCCAAAACGTGTGCATAAATGCCCTTTTGGGAGACAAAACGTGTGCTACTGCACCCATTTGGGAGCCAAACTGTGTGCTGGAGTGCCCTCTTGGGAGCCAAAACGTGTGCTAAAGTGCCCTCTTGGGAGCCAAAATGTATGCTAAGATGCCCTTTTGGGAGCCAAAATGTGTGCTAATGTGCCCTTTTGGTAGCCAAAATGTGCTCTTAAGTGACCTCTTGAGAGTTAAAATGCATGCTTAAGTGCCCTCTTGGGAGCCAAAACATGTGCTAAAGTATTCTCTTTGGAGCAAAAAACATGCACTAAAGTGACCTCTTGGGAGGCAATACACATGCTAAAGTGCCCTCTTGGGAGCCAAAACATATGCTACAGTGTTCTCTTTGGAGCAAAAACATGCGCTAAAGTGACCTCTTGGTAGCCAATACACATGCTAAAGTGCCCTCTTGGGAGCCAAAACATGCGCAAAAGTGCCCTCTTGGGAGCCAAAATGTGTGCTAAAGTACCTTCTTGGAAGCCAAAGTGTGTGCTAATGTGCCTTTTTATCCTTTTCACCCCTGCCCTTCAAAAAGTCTGGGCTCACCACTGATAAGCTCATGTGATGCTCTGTTTATGAATGATATCAACAAAAATTGCACTTATTATTTCATGAAGAAAAACTACAGTGTTGAAACTCTACCCATTTTCCATTTTCCTGCATAAAAGGATATAACAGAATGCATTAAGGTGAGTTCCATTTTGCAGATTTTATTTGCCAAACTTGAAAGAAACGGCAGAGTATTTTGTTATAATCAAATAACTGTATATTTTTCTGACTTGTAATGCCATGGAAATTTGGGCCCAGATGACTAGTGTCAGTTTGTGTGTCCTCACGTCTTGAAAGGAATATGTTAATTAGAGGTTATCTTGCATTTACATCAGATTCAATTTTATGCTGCATACAAATTTATATTTTTTTACAGTGGCCCACAATGACTGCATCAACTGTATTTTTATTTATTACTTAAAGACTCAGTGCTACTTTTTATGTCAGTTCCCAAATGAAATTTTCTCTATATCTGACCTTTCTTAAGTGATCACCATTTATAACAATATTTTTCTCTGTGTTTTGCATTTTGGCAGTATAAATGAGGAATTTTCCTGTATTTAATTTACTGATCATGTAGATGTTCATAAAAGCTCAGATTAAAGTTGAGGTTATTCTATCAAAAACAGAGAAAACTGCAGAAACAGTGACTTTGCTGTAAAATCGATATTATAAAAGCCAAGTAGCCTCTATGGGCGTGTTTGTCTTTTACTACTACTATTTTTACTACAACTACTACTACCGTTACTACTATTACTACTACTACTACACTTATCTTGTGTCACACCAACTACTTCCATGTCCTCCTTTACCACATCCACAAATCTCCTCTTCCTCTTTATCTACATTTTCTTAGTCTTTCTACCAACATATTCACCGTACCTCCTCTGTGCTCGTCCAAACCATCTCAATCTGGCCTCTTTCAGTTTGTCCCTAAAATGTCCAACCTGAGTTGTCCCTCTAATGTGCTCATTCTTAATCCTGTCCATCCTTGTCACTCCAAAAAAAATCTAAACATCCCCAGCTCTGCCTCCTGTCTTTTCAATAATACATTCATCTCTAAACCGTATAACATTGCAGGTCTCATTACTGTCCCGTACACCTTTCCTTGAGTACCAAAGACATATATTTTCTTTAATTTTTACACCCACATCTTGTGAAGAAATCCCACGCAGGGTCAACCAAGGATGAGCAATCTTTCTTCCTCAGTTTTTAACAGGATGGGTCTCAACTTTGCTCTGTAAAATGAGATACTGCACAAAAATGACGTCTAATATAAGAAAAAGCAACTTTTCTTTGGTAAATTTTATGCAAATTAGAACCTGCCAGGAAGTGGAATCCTGACAGTTGAATCATGGTTGGCTTAATATTTAGTAGGACTGCCTAGTTATTGGCAGACTGATCATTTACACATATCTTGCTCAACAGCAGCTCCAAGGTTAAATACTGTATTTATGAAGCAATTGGCAGAGATACTGTGGATTTTTTTTGTTACAAGGTTTTCTTGCAGTCTGAGTTATTCCTAAACATCCTTGAGAAGATCCAAGAATATGTGAATCTCCTGTTACAGTATATGTAAGATAGATCTTATGCACGTTGATCTATATTATAAAAGCCAAGTGTCCTCTGTGTGCATGTTTGTATGTGTGTCTGCTTTATAACTGAAAAACCGAACAGAGCACACCTTTGATTTTTGGAGTACTTCCATATTTTTGGTCAGAGATCAGACAGGTGAAAACTGCTTATTGATACAACCAATACTTTTTGAGTTGTTAGATGGTTTTTCACACAAAAATGCAATACACCAAACCCCATTCACAAACAATGGGAACAGAATACTGACAGCTGATTGGCTGAAATCATCCACACTCCAACTTAGAGTGGAGAGGGTTGGGTTTTATGTTGGAAAATCTACAAACAATGCTTCATAACTCTCACATTTCCATGATTTTGACAACAATTCATAAATCAAAATGTTGAAAAAAACTCTTTGCTTTCAAAGATTATTCACATTAAATCTTAAACATTTTGTTTTTGATCTACAGACCACAGAGTGCAGATTTTTTCTCATTCACTTCAAGTTAAATTTCATGTTTGACTAACTCCACATTCCCACAATTACTGCTTATTCAGTACTGACTTTTTTCCACATTTTTTACATCTCTCTCCACAAGCCTCACCTTCAAGAATTTTTGAGATAGGATGTGCGGTTATGGATTGGCACCAGTTTGATTGACAGGCGGTTTCTCAGTGAATTTAACATGGTCACCCACGTTTCCACCATATGGAGCCATGTTACAAACTTTACAAACAAATCTGTCTAACTCTCACATTTCTTGGATTTAAGCAACACATTATACAGTGGTCCCTCGTTTATCGCGGGGGTTACGTTCCAAAAATAACCCGCAATAAGTGAAATCCGCGAAGTAGAGTC
>JAPTGZ010000010.1:13291477-13304800 GCA_029814645.1 Fowleria isostigma | reverse complement strand
CCCCATTAGTATACCACCTCTGAAGAACAAAAGCCCAAAAAGGAGTGGGAAGAAGCAGAGCTTATTTACTCCCACCCTCGGTTTCACCATAAACCAAGCGTGGTTGACTTTTGAATTAGAGATTTTCTGTGGATACAACAGTACACCTAGATACCATCTCACATGTGGTTCTAATTATATATTGTTTGTTTGTTTGTTTTTAATTTTAATTATAAACTTTTTTTGATATTTTACCACCTTGATGACTTGATAATGCATAATTCTATTTACTACAATTATTATATTTTAAATGTACATGATTGTCATCATAATGATATGTTAGCTGAACAACATTTTTACAAGTGGTTCTCCTATTTGCTTTTGTTTTTATAGATACAGAACAATTGAATTTCCCTGAGTGGATTAATAAAATTGCTCTAACCTTACCTCTTGTCTTATATCTCACACCGCACCAGGATTTCTAAAAATAAATTCAGCCTTTTTCATTGCAAAATATATTCATAATTTTCATTACAAAGTTTACCTTATATTCTTATACACTATCAATACATTAATTGCTCACAGATAAGTCAGTTATGGTACAGAGAACTGTATGAAATACTCTCACCGTCCTAAACATTTAGTGTAACTGAAATTGGATATGCTGTCTGTCATGACACAGTTTACAGATTTTTGGGGGGAGATTTTAAAAGAAAAGAGATCATTGCTTTTAACAAACATGTGCCTGTGCACAGCTCTCTTTTACAATTAGAAGTACCTCAATTCAACCCTGAATTAAACATTAAATCAGGACCTGGCTCCCAGCATTTAAAATAAGCATATGTGCATACCAACTTCTCAAGGACATCAAGGGAAAGTAAACTGTTGCATGTTGTCATGCAAATGCAGCCTCTGAGTTGTAATGGAGTAGCAGACATTGTATAAAATTAAAATACTCAAGTAGAGGACAAGTACCGTATATTTGAGACAAAAGTATTTGGTTAGATTCCAATGCTCCAACCTTCTCCAACATGACATTAGTCACCTGAGTTGTGTAACATGCCACAACTAGTACAGGGAGTAAATACTGCGGCAGGTCACCGCCTTATCAGCGACAACAAACAATGTTTATCTCATAGAGACACTTTACCAAGACCAGAGGAGATAAGCTCTCATCCATGTCAATAAATTATTAAAAAGAGAACAACTGAAGATGAGTTATACCTCATGCACAGACCACAATGTTAAAATGCCCTTTATTAGAAAAGACCTTTAATTGTTCTCAGTGTTGGAGTACAAAAGTACAAAAAAAAAAAAAAAAGAAAATTCACACATTTTTTTGATCTGAGTTTATGGTGGCTACTGACATATTTTCTTCTGTATTTTTATTAGGTCCAAGCCAGCCGGAAGCCGGCGAGGGCCCATTAAAATCGCATGGTTCTGTTTTTATATAATACTTTCACCACTTTGAATGCAAATTTGACCCCCTGAATGTCAACAAAAAGTCAATTTTATTTGACCCAAAATTCAAGCCCAGCAAAAAATGTATTTATTTGAAGTCACCAAGAAAAAATTTTGAAAAATGACATGACAGCGCCCCCCTCAAAAATCAAGTTACAGTGAGCACATAGGAGCTTGCCCCAAACTTTTTTCGACGTAGAAAAATGAAACTTGGTACACACATAGCCCATGATGGGACAAGTAAAAAATTACATTATGGCCCCGCCCTAAACACAACAGGAAGTCTGCCATATTGGATTGAAGTGTGGACCTGTAAAATCATATTCCTCATACTTTCAACATAATCTCTAATAGTTTTCATCCAATTTGCACCAAACCTGGTGAAGATCATCAACACACGTGTGGTCAAAAGTTATCATTTTTTACAAAATGTTGGGCGTGGCCCTATTGACCTCACAACAACGTGGACATTTTCAGAAGTATAAAAGTGTGCATATCTCACACATAGTGTTTCAGTCAATTTGAACCTAATGTAATATTTGTGCAGAATGACAACCTGAACACGATGCTATGTAACCTGTATAGCTGTACAGTAAAATGGCTCTACTACACTCCCTACTGTTATTGAATGGGAGGGCAAAAAATGTTTTCAAGTAGTCAAAAAAAAAAAATTGGGCACAGCCATTCCTCATGCCAAACTGAACCAAAAAGCCAATAAGGACATATTCCTGTTTACAACTGTATTGTCATGATAACAACAACAATGTGCCAATGAAATTATACATCCACTTGAGTTTAGGGTAGTATATGAAAATCTTCAATGGACTGCAACAATACACCATCAGCTCACTGTTCAGTGGTTTCAGCGGTCACAGAGGTGGTTGCATAGGGAGGTGGTCGCAAGATACGGCAAGGGCCATATCTGTGCTTGCAGTTTTAATTTTATTTTGTTTTCACTGTGAATTCTCTGTCTGTCCCTCTAAAAAAAAAAATCACTGAATATCTTAAGATATACGGTGATTTTCTTTTGGTATCTTTGGATTCTCCTCTTCTCTATGTTGCTGCCATGACCAAAGCATTTCCCTGGTGTGAGATCAATAAAGTCTCAACTAATCTAATCTAAGTTATACATCCTACCTGGGACATTTCTTCAAATAGACCAGATTTTTATCTGAACACACCGAGACACTAAGTATCTTTTTACTTCAATACATGTTTACTCTGTTATTTGCATTCTCCAGATGCCTGTGGCTCAAGCAAGGCCAACTGCTGTTTGGGTGTCATTTCACCATAACAAAAGCAACAGACAATAAAGCCTTCAAATAAACAAAGTATTGAAGTGGCGGATGGTGAGAATAACAAAAACTGTATGTTCCATGCATAATTTTGGAAATCTGCACATAACAGTCTAAGAAAAGTACAATCCATTAATCTGACTGATAGATTTGAAGTAAATTATTGCAACATGTGTGAGTAAATCAGTGGAGATTTGGAAATTTCCTCATTTAAGATGCATCATCCACAATCATGTGGTGGGTAGATATTCAGACCTCTATCTGTAACGAAGGCTTGTATGTACCTGGGTGAAAAAGTTACATATGCACTCTGGGCTATACCTGCCAAACAGGGCAGGATTTGTGGATGAATGCAATGTAAAACATGGACCAAATTTCACTTACTTTACCCTGCTTAAATACTAGTTGCAGGGGCAGATCGACAGGGGGAAGGGGGCAGCTTCATACAAAGGCAAAGTCCCACCCCTTCCTATTGTGTCCCACAGAACCTCTTTTCGAAAAAAGAAAATGCTGCAGCCAGTGGTGAGAGAGAAGTAATTTTTAATCCTATTTGAATTATGCCATGATTTACAAATGTGGTGCATGTGACTTTACCAGATAATTTTTCAATTTAACAAAAATTTGATATTAACTGCTAAAGTATCAGAATACACCTAGAGAGTGGCAGTGATGTTATAGTGACAGTTTTTCTGCATGTTCTGTTCTGAGTCACTGCAGATGTCTCTACAACTTCTATGTGATCTGATCTGCAGTTATTTCAGCCCCTTATTATACTTTCCCCTAACCACTGAGGAATAAGCAAACTAGGTAACAGCATAGTTAACTGCCTATTTGGTGTTGCCAGCTGTTGATGACGTTTATAAGTGCGACAATACTTGCGCTACACTGAGCCACAAAAAAAAATAGACCTTACTATACTAGATTTTACACAAATTGCAACTGTCGAGTTTCAAATTATTATTCTTTAGAAACAAAAATGACTAAATATACTGGAAAATGAGATTCTTGAAATGGGATCAAAAACTTTTCTGTTTCTTACTGTAAGATTCCAGTTCAAGCACCGGAACAAGCGGGACTCCGCCGCTCCATATATGGTCATTTCCAGGTGCCGTCCTCAAACGCCAACCTCCTGCCATTCTTTTGTTATCCTGCATGAAATTCACTATGTACTTCAGTTCTTTTCCTTCTGGGCCATTTCCTTCTGCATTTTGGTGAATTTTTATACACCAGTTTGGACCTTTTCTGTATCAAAGTTATATTAGTAGTGAATCGCTGTATGTATTATGTATATTGAGTACACATGATGTTTACAACTAATGTCTATATATTTCCTCTATGAATATTTCTCATTGCATACTTGCTCATCTAAATTGCTCCGTGTATATCTGTGTACACATAATAAGATGTATATAATCAGTACTGAACATTGCACACGTATATAATTAGTATTACACATGGAGTGTATAAGCTCGAAATAAAATCAACTTATGTAAGCCTATGTCTTTATTTATGTAAAGACACAAGCAAACACCTCAAAATGTAGAACAATACATTATGAAATATGATTCTGGTCTGCATTTTTGACTGATGTCCTCTATATCTTTCATGTTTTCATTCGGACCTATGCATAGCAATGCAAGAAAAGTATTTTATTACATCATCTTCAGTCTATCATAGTCACATGATGAAAACCCCATGGGCACATTTGCTACGAAGGCATGTGAGTGATATGTACATGTGTAGAACCTGTGGATGCTGCTGTCCAATCATCTTCATCCTTTCATCATACCAAAACCTATCGATCTAATATTGTATATCTAATATTCATCGGAATGATCAATGACTTGAAACCTCAGTCTAGGTGATTCTGTTTTATGTGCAGCCTTTGTGCTTTTTGTTAGTGTGTGTATTCAGTAGATGTGAATAGACTCAGTGTTTCGTTTCATTTTCCGTCTTCGCGTCCGGGCTCGTGCGCTGAGCCTCGCTCGCTCACTGTACGTGACGTCAAACCAGCATGGCGGTCAAGGTGACTTCGGCATCGCTCTCTTAACGCTTTTTAAACCTCTACTGTAACATATCTGCATGATTTCTACGCGTTTTTCTGAGTAGGAGCAGTGTCGTTTAGACTTTGTTGTCCTGTCGGGGTATGCGGTCTGCGGATGCGGTGTACTCGGAGGCTGTAGCATCACTGGGCTAGTCCCTGGCCTTGATGAGACATCCACAACCTCGAAGTTAATGCTAACCAACAGTCGAACTGCAAATTCAGCCCCGCTAAAAATAACAAAAACCGTAACTGGGCTCTTCTTGTTTCACCTCAACTTTCTTTATGTGTTCTCATCCTCTCGCATTTTTCCGGTTTAACGCTTAACGTGTCATTGAAACGGTGTGTGTCCTCTTCATATGAGTAGTTTGTGCTTTGCTAGCTAGCCAGCTGTGAGTTGGTGTAGAGATTTTTTTTCTTTTTTAGCGTTATGGATTCTCTGGCTAGCTGTCTAACTTGTTTAACTAGGAACAATTAAGGAGTGTAGTCGTTTCCATTTAAGTATGTGTCGTGCCTGTGGGTTGTGTGTCTCCTTCACAGCAGTGGTCGTTTCAAGGAGACATTAAGTAGCTTGCTAGTTTTGCTTCATTTTATGTCCAGTACACCGCCCGCAAAACCACAATTAGCACTAGTTTTATTTGTAGATGTTTAAAAAAAAATCAGTCATGCATACTGTAGATTAACTTTATTTTTTTCCGCTTTAGGTGCAATCTACCAAACGCGGGGACCCAAATGAGCTGAAAGCAATCTTCCAGAAGGTAAGAGCTGCACAGACTTCGTAAAGTTTTACATGGTTTTGTTTGTATTCTGCACGAATTTCTCCCAGAGTGGCTTGTGAAAGGGCTTTTGCACATGTAAACAACTGAGTCTGGACTGGATTCAGCCTGAGAATGAGCTCGTAATGTTGTCATGGGGTTTAAATTACAGCATTAGCCACAGTTTAAGGTCGAGCACAATCTGCTGTGTTACATGAAACACAAGGTGCTGATATGAAAAAAGTTAATGTTGTGATCTTATAATATTGTTGTATTTCCTTTAAGTTAATGAAACAATGGAAACTCCACAGAGTGCTTGAGGTAATAACTGTCTCATATCTGTCTCTGTTTGGATCTTAGTAAATCTTTTATTATATTTAAGGATACATGTTGTGTGCAAGTTAAACTTACCCGATGCATATTTGTGGTTTTTAACATTTTTTCATGGTCTGTACATGACAACAATCATTTCATTTTTATTTTATTGTTAATTTCAAGCTTGTGCACTCCATGTACAATACTTATTATATACATTTCTTATGTGCACAGATATACATAGTGAATTTGCTGTAAACACTATATACATTGAGAATTTGGCATAAACAATATGCATAGCGAAATATACACAGAGACATTTCACATAGAGGCAATTCAGTATTAAAATACAACCCTAGTAGCCTGAAACGGAGTGAGGAGTAGAACCTATTTACTCCCATCCCCAGTATCACTGCTTAAACTTGTATGGTTGTAATTTAGTCAAAGAAATTAGTTGTAAACATGCATTAGTACACCAAAACTAACTTTTAACACAATGTACAGAACACAGTTCTACTCAATCAAGAGAAATTGATACTAATTCAACACAACAGATCATAGGCACCAAAACAAAACGTAAACGTAAATATATCTAAAAAAAATTGTGTCAGGAAATAAAGTAACAAGTAAATGAAAATCAAAGAACAAAACACACACATAAGAAAAGGAGAATATTTAAGATAAGTAGTGGGGAAACGATTGTAATCTTCAAAATATCCAGGAGTAAAGCAGAGTAAAACAAGACACTGAAGCATTTTTAGTTTTAGCTGATATTATAAACAGTCCTTAAAATGTGTATCGCAATATAAGATTATGTTGCAATAATTATCATTGCTATATTATCTCCCAGCCTTATATCACTATTATTAGCGCTAAAGCATCTGGACTACACTTAGTCTTATTATTGAAAATGTAAAACTGCATTCAAATGTTTATATATTTGTTTGCAGTTGTGGACATTTTCTCCCTGTGCTATTAATTCTATATGTATGTAGATGACCTTAATGAGAGGACTTAACAATGAACAAGGCAATACTCAGAGCCTGGATAGCTCAGTCGGTAGAGCATCAGACTTTTAATCTGAGGGTCCAGGGTTCAAGTCCCTGTTCAGGCGATATCTCTTTTACTGTTACAGTCTGTGCAGTGACCTGTTTAGATTTAGAATCACAGTGTCCTGTGTCACAAGGTTCATGCTATGTGTATGAGAGGCAGTCCTTATAAACACATGTCAGAGAATAACAATGCTGGGAGGTTTTTGTGTGGATGAGAGTTGTCATGAGTGACTACTCTAAGACTACACTAAGTTAACCTTGACTGTCTTCTGTGTCATCCTTGTGTGACCAGATTTGTGACAGTCGTGAGCGGGCACTTGTTGGTATGTTGATATATGGAGGTTAAATACTTCTATCCTCATGCCAGGAACCTGAGAGCCGGAATAATTCTGTCATGTCATGCCACAGCAGCAAGATCAAGGTGCTACAGCATAAATCACCAGCATAGTTTTCAGCTTTAAAATAAATGTTTAAAGTTGTGTCCATGACACTCCATATGATCTGTCACAGTAGATTTTAACTGTTAAAACAACAGTTTATAATTTAATAGGGCTGGGTGATATGGCCTTAAAAAAAATCTCAGATTTTTTAAAATGAAAAACTTGATTTTTGATTAATTTTCAATTCTCTATTATAAGTGCAAACTGCAAATTTATTGAAAAAACATAAACTTTATTGTTTTAAGTTTAAGTGCATTGCGACAGAACTCAAGAAAGAAGGAAAGGCAGTCATTGGTTTTAAGAAAGTGACACCGTGCATCTTCACATATTTCGCAGTGAGGAATTAGTCTGTTCTGTATATGATGATGTGAATCCAAACCAATTTCAAACGATGAAGTTGTAGAACTGTTCTTGGAACTGGGCTGTTCTCTATCGCTGGCTGTCTCTACCATATTTTTTCTTGTTGTGACTGATTCATATGGGGGAAGAGGAGGGAGCGTTCTAGTTTATAGAACTATGGGAACCTAGAGGGACGGGTCATTGATGGAAAAACACCTATATTTTTTGCAGGATAAGAAAATAAAATTTCTAAAAATAAAACTCAATGTGATTTACAAATTTGATTTTTTTTCGATTAAATACAATTTTTCCCAGCCCAATATTATTATAATTATTGTTATTTTTCATTCTTTGCATTCATTCTCCAGAACATTGATCAAACAGGTCATTAGGTGAGTTTCTGTTAACATTACAGCTGGCACCATCAACTAATGTAAAGCTCACGTGATGGATTAACTTTTGGGTCAATCACATCTATGACTGCAAGATGACTGCAACTGTGAATGCATTTTGACAGCTGTTATGTTTATTTGGCTATTAATTAGCGCAGCAAGTACAGTTGCATTTGGTGAATGAGGTAACAATGTCTTTCAGGCAGAAAGAATTTTTTTTTTCCATCACAGAATACTTTTCCCTATGGGTTTTTTTTTGTTTGTTTTTAACCTTTGTGTTACTATTATATTCAGCCATCAGGCAAGAAAGAAATGAACACAAAGGAAAATAAAACAATAAATATATATACATATATGAGCACATTTGACAATCACAAAAATTGCCCACATCAAGCTGTAAAGGGTACACCTTCATATGGAAGCGTTTTCAACTCTGTGTATTTTCTTTCTTTAGTATGCTAGTGTAGCAGACAAGGATGGAGAGAAGTTTATGACCCCAGGGGATTTTGTCCAGAAGTACTTAGGACTACAGACACAGATCCACCACAACCCCAAAACTGTTCAGCTCATTGCTGCTGTCGCTGATACTACAAAGGACGGGTACGTAGCACCACGGTAGCAGTGTGCGCTCACACTATATAAACCCACACCTCGAGCTTATCAACACAAATTGATAATTAATTGAGCCATATCTGAAACTAAATTGCTTCATTGTCATGTACGCAGTTAAATTGACTTGGTGGATTACATAAGTGTATGTTATTAATGCTATTGCTCAATTCATATAACCAGAAATAAAAGGATATCAGTTGACATGATAATATGATTATACAGAAATTACAGTGTTTCAACAACGCTCATGGGATAGACATGAGCTTGTTTGTGTGTTTTAATTTAAGCAGGCCAATAAAACCATCTGATGTGTTTCTGACCTTATATCTTTTTTTTTTTTTCTCCCCTGTTAACACATGGACTGTCACTCCATTGGCAGACTGATCTCATTCCAGGAGTTTCTTGCCTTTGAATCAGTGTTGTGTGCACCCGACGCTCTCTTCATAGTTGCCTTCCAACTATTTGACAAGACCGGAACTGGAGCCATTTCCTTTGGTAATATTTATTTGGTTTTTCCCTTTTTTTTTTTTTTTTTGTAATTTTATCTTTGAAGGATGCTTTGGACAAGAAAAAAAAAATAAGATAAGAACATTTAAAGAGAAATAAATAGAATACAGGAATAATATACAGGGAAATACAGTTTCACAAAGGAAGAAAGTACATAATTATAAAACAAAGTAATAATAATAATGATAATAAGAAAAAGATTGACACAAATTCCGGTTGCCTTAATAAGATATGTGTCCTCCATTTATCCCATACTTCATCAAATGTATCATTTTGGAATCTGTTGTAAAATGTAATTTCCTTCATTGTGAAAAATGAGTAAACAATTTGATGCCAGTCTTCCAGAGTTGGGGCGTTAATATTGAACCATTTTTTAGTAATAGCTTTCTGAGCAGCTATACTCAACATTCCAAACAAACATTTAGTGTCCATATTTGTGTCCAGTGAGTCATCTTCACTTTTTCAATGTTTGGAAAGTGTTTCAAGATTTTTATGTCAGTGTTGTTGAAGAAAATCTGTTGGATTTAAAGCACTGAACTGCATTTTTCCCCCTCATGTGTTTATGTTTTATGTACACGTGGAGGGAGAATTTCCAGTTGTGACATTTTTAACCAGATTAGTCTTTGTTCTAAGTCATTACACATGGTTGGACTTATGCAATCCCTCTCATGTGTAATTTTCTTTACAACATTAAGTTCTTACTGTTTGTTTTTTTTGCCATACCCTCTGGATATAGACTTTAAGACCCTCCTTCGGATACTCACTGTTCACTTGCAGCCTTCGCCTCATGGACAGTTCTTGTCATTTGATGAACACTTTCATTATTTGATGGACTGACTTATTCAGCTCCTTTTGAACTGGCGGTCTTTGTGGTTTCTTTTGTTATTTTGTTGTCTTGTTTTTGGTCTGCTTTTGGTGTATGTTTATTGTGTTGTGTCTCTAATTGTATGTTACTTTGTATTAACAACAAAAACTTTGAAAAATAAAATATATAAAAAAAAAATACTAACTCAGCTAACACCCTCTAAAATTCTTTAATGTTTTCATGTTTTAGAGAATGTGCGAGACATCTTTAGCCAGACCACTGTGCACCATCATATTCCCTTTAACTGGGACTGTGAATTCATCCGGCTGCATTTTGGACACGACCGCAAGAAACAACTCAGCTACCTCGAGTTTACACAGTTCCTGCAGGTATAACCATGTTGGATCACTCTGTCCTTGTGCTTTCTTTTTAGTGTTGTGGTTCAATCTTTGTCACACACACACACACACACACACACACACACACACACACACACACACACACAGATTTACTGTTACTATATTTACACTCATACTGGTGTCATGTTTTAGGAGTTGCAGTTGGAGCATGCACGCCAGGCTTTTGCCCAGAAGGACAAAGGGAAGAGTGGGGTTATCTCTGCTATGGACTTCAGTGACATTATGGCCACCATCAGACACCACATGCTCACTCCGTTTGTGGAAGAGAACCTTGTCTCAGTGAGTGTTTTTGTAAAGGAAGAGTTTCATGACTTTGCATTGGACGTGTGGCACTTTCCAACCCCGTTACACAGAATTTTGCAATGAAGTGTGAGAAATTTGGCAGCCTTTCAGCTATGGTGGTGGTTAAATAAAAATAGCATATCACAAGGTTTTCCCTACTTACATTTAACTTAAGTAAACCTAACTTAATCTAAATGATAAGAAAGAATATGATTTTCTACCACATATTTTATTATTTATGATCTTAAGAGCCTGAAAAACTGCAAAATAATCTGTCCATCATCGGCATGAGGACATTAGACTTTTGACACATATGCAGTCACAGAAAAAAATATTAGATCATCAAAAACAATGTTTATGTAATCCAGTACTAACTCCTGTGTGTATCATGTGACTAAAACAGACAGAAAAGAAAAAGAAAACATGGAATGTCTAAAAGCACTGTTTTTGCAATTCCATAGATATTAATGTAAGAACTTATGTGATTTTAGTTATTATGAGGAAAATAATAGAAAATGGCTACAGGGTGTGTCCCATACGTTTTCATACATGGGACATAAAACAGTAACTGCTGATCACTGACTTAAAAGATTCATCTCCGATCAAGTAGCCAGACCTCCTGCTCCACACTTTTCTCCATGTTGTGGCAGTTACACACCATAAAGTTTACCAACTTACATAGAAATTAAGAGGGAGTAGTCTAGGGTTATGTTATAGTGGTCTGGATTTTTGGATGTACTCTGATGGAATAAAGGGGGTAGATTTCCTTTGTGAAAAGTAAAATTTTCACTCTCCATCCTCTAGCCATCTCTACATTGCCAGTCACTGAAATAATAGCTTTAGAGATGAAAATGGCAAGTTTTTATAAAAAAAAAAAAAGGTCTTTGAATTTGCCATTTTCTTTTGTGTGAATATCATCATTTTAATCCCATGATGCACTTCCTCAGTTTTAAATGTTCCATCAGAATAAGTTCTCTCCCAACACTAGTTTATTTCCAACCTAGCACTAGTAACATACACAGTTGCTACAGAATGCTTCATTATAAATGACTGACGAATGATATTTTGGAATACCCAGAGCTCTGCCTGTTCTAAATTGCTTTTCATAGCTTGAAGCTAATTCATTTTAGTTTTAATAGGTTACAGTTCAGAAGCGAACTGGCAGAGAAGCTTTGTTTGTTCCAGAACAATATCTGTGTCTAAGTAAGTGGCAACTCTGTGGTGAGTGGTATGTTATGATGATAAACACACTCAGCAGAATCACATCCTCATCTGCTTCTCTTATAGGATTAGTAACCTCAGAGGACTTGGTTTAATAGTCTAATAAACTCTCCTCAGGCTCAGGCTCAGTGGTGGTGTTTTCTCATTAATCAGTTTCTCTATTCCTTTCCCTGTTTGTTAACAGGCGTAAATGTAGTGACTAGCACTCACCATAAATGAAAGATTTTACTACAAGAAAATAAAGGAGCAAATTGGCTCAAGATATAAGTGAAAGGAAGAGATTAAACCCAAGTACAATTTAAATTAAACCTCGCACCGTTTGTTCCGCCTCCCGTCACTGTCGACACCTCAGCTCCAGTCACACTTGGGTTCAGCCCCACCCTTTTGTGTCCATCCTCCTTTCATTCCTCCAGGAAGTTATGTGAAATTTGCAGCTCTCCACACTGTTAATGCCTGGTTTGTTCTGTGTTTCTTCACGTAGGCTGCAGGGGGCAGTACATCTCACATGGTCAGCTTCTCATACTTTAACGCCTTCAACTCCCTCCTGAACAACATGGAGTTGATCCGAAAGATCTACAGCACTCTGGCCGGCACGCGAAAGGACACACTCGCAACCAAAGGTGGACAGATGGCTACATATTGAATGTTTAACACATTATATCTACTTTAGAACTGAGTGGTTTACATAGGCCATGTCTTGTCTCTTTCTCCAGAGGAGTTTGTTCATGCTGCCAACAAGTTTGGTCAGATCACTCCCATGGAAATCGACATCCTGTACCAGTTATCAGGCCTGCACTCCCCCTCTGGGTAAAACATCTGCTCTTCCAAAAATCAAGTATTTTTTGATGTGATCCATAAATCCATCCATACATAAACTATAATCTAAATCAGTGGTTCTCAAACTTTTCACACTGGAGCACCCCAAGAAATATACTTTTTTATCCAAGTATCCCCCAGCTCTTACTTCAAGGTTTTTGAATGGAAAAACTGAGGGAAAATTTGTTCCTGTGCCAAAGGTGTCTTTCTATTTAAAAAAAATGTGTACAGAAACAACATGTATTTAACTGTAATATATGTAACAAAAAAAAAAGAAAGGAAATCTATGGAATAGGATTAGGGCCACTGAAAAAAAAAAATAAAAAATTCAGGTTTAATATTTTTTTTTTTTATTATTACTATTATCTTTAGAAAAAAGAATCCTGAGATTATAGTCAGAATTTAGATTTTTCAAGTTTAAAATATTTTCTTAAATTATTGTTCTGAGAAAAAAGTTTCAAAGAACAATATTAAAATTAAATTTTAAGAAATTAAAATTTAAGGAAAAATGTTTTCGCTGGAGAGACTATGTCTCTCGGCTGGCCTGGGAACGCCTCAGGGTCCCTCCTGAGGAGCTGGAGGAAGTGTCTGG
>JAPTGZ010000010.1:13270956-13283113 GCA_029814645.1 Fowleria isostigma | reverse complement strand
ACAAATGAAGTTGGATTGGATAAAAAAAAATACAAATTCTTTAAAATAAATTTTGTGTGCAAAATATAAACTATAAAGTGCCCTCTTTCACTGTTAAGAAAAATAAATAAATTGGTCATTAAATGAACCTTTCAAATAAACTATTTTAAATAATATAGAATATAAATGTTCAAATTTAACCAAAGCTTAAACAAGATGATTGACAATAAAACTATTATATTAATGTATTTATTGTGTTTTATATTTCAGCATTAATTTTCATCATTTGAGATTCAATGCATGGCTTATTTAATGTATTTTTCTGAAAACATTTCAAGTACCCCTGGGGGTACACTTACCCCCATTTGAAAACCACTGCTCCAGCATTTCTGTTGATGTTTTTTCTCCACATTTTTCGTCTCTTTCCGTGGCTGTCCAGGGTGCTAAAGCTTGTTTCCTGAGAGACATCCCCTTCTCTGCCATCTATTTCCCTGTGTACGCCCACGTCAAGGCCCAGTTCGCTGATGAACAGGGCCGACTGGGAGCGCTGCAGCTTCTCACCGCTGGAGCCATAGCAGGTAACACTCACATTCAGTCTGATTTTCAGAGAAGGCTCCAACAGTTGTGCACTTAACCTCCTGAGATGGGTTTTCTTTTAGTGTTTGGCAAGAATTTATTTATTTATTTTAATTGGTATTTATTTGTTATTTTCATCAATAACATACAACACAATCTTCTCAGATTGAGCCATTTTTCCCAGTTTTGTGAACAAGAGTTTCACAGCTTTATAAAAAATAAACTGTCCACTGCAAAGGACATTTCATTAAAAAAAAAAAGCAATCCATTTTTAACTGAATACTATGTTACTGTGCTCTCAACTAAATGTACACCATTACACAGTAACACTTAACAGAATGCTGACGGTCCTTCACAGCATTAAGTAACAGTTTTACCCATGTTTGGTGCATGCCAGTCTCATCCGAGTCCCCTTTAACTCCTATTTCCCAGGTATCCCTGCAGCTTCCCTTGTGACGCCTGCTGATGTCGTCAAGACGCGTCTGCAGGTGGCAGCAAGGGCCGGACAGACCACGTACAGTGGAGTCATCGACTGTTTCAGGAAGATCATGAGAGAGGAGGGCTTCAGGGCTTTGTGGAAGGGAGCTGGAGGTGTGTTTATGAACTGACCATGTGTGTAAACGGTGTTGGGTCGGGTTAGTTTCACGTCTAAATCGTGTTGGTGCCGTTTGTTTTTATTTCAGCTCGTATGTGCCGGTCTTCGCCTCAGTTTGGTGTCACCCTGGTGACCTATGAGCTCTTACAGAGGTGGTTCTACATCGACTTCGGAGGACAGTAAGTTTATGTTAATCTAGTAAAAAAAAAAAAAAAGTAAAATGAGGGAAGTGCAGATACTCTGAGTTTATTTTGCAGGTAACTGGACATCACTCAAGTATGTGGGTGATTCTCTTTTTGTGGTAACAGCCATGTCCTCATGTTTCACAGACCCTGATTTTTTCTAAAATGTGCCAAATGTTCACAACAAAATAATTATATGTTGAAGTGTTTATCTTTTAATCATAAATTAAATGCATTTCAAATATTTTATATTTTACACACCTTTTTGGTGACACATGTTCTTCATTGTGTCCCACAGTGCCATGTAATCAACTTCCTCCAAAAGTAGAAGTCAGGAAATTATTTAACTTTTTTTTTTCTTTAATAAGTTGATCAACTGAACTAACTTTGATACAATTGAATCTGGTGAAACTGATTACTACTACTGACTACTATTACTACTGATTATGATTTTCTTCATATTGTACATGTCCCAGTAGTAATTTTCCACCGTTATAATGTGCTTAATTGTCTTTAAAAAACTGCAATTCCATAAAAGCCATTTACAGGAAGTGACATCATTTGTCTTTGGTGGGAATTCAACTGTGGAAACTGAGATAAGCTTCAACTGTCACTCTCACTTTTTTTTTTTTTTAATCTTTAACATATTCCACCTGCATGGTAACTCTTAAAAGTTCCACCCTGAAATGTTAATTCAGTAGAATTAAAAATCGAAACAGATGTAGTTATTAAAGGTGTGTTAATCTATTGAAGGTTGGACAGATAAATGTTGATGAGTTAAACGGATACAACTAGATTACATAGATTTCTAGATTAGCGTACTTCTCATAATGCGTGCACTTCAGCCAACTCTGCAGACAAAAACCACAGGATGTTTTATGTTCCGTGTCTTGACCACGCCCCGCTTCTCTCCACAGTCGCCCGGCGGGATCTGAGCCCACTCCCAAGTCTCGGATCTCGGAGCTTCCTCCCATCAACGCGGACCACGTTGGGGGCTACCGCCTGGCCGCTGCTACCTTTGCGGGAGTGGAGAACAAATTTGGCCTCCACCTTCCTAAATTTAAGTCGTCGGGCGTGGTGTCCATACATCCTCCAGAGCCAGCCCCCGCTGCGCCGGCCGAGGCACCGTAGAGGTGTAGACCATCATATCATTTCACCATCCCTCCTCCTCCACCAGGAGCCAGACACTTAGATACACCACACCCACAGCTACAACACACTCCACATACGTAGGAACAAATGACAGGCCCGCTGCTCTCTCCAGGGTGACGGTGCGGTCCGACGGCATTGAGCTGCTCACGGAGGTGGAGCGTCGTGAATGTGACGAAGCAGACGGCGATGGGACCCGACTGCTCTGTATCTTCGGTGGCTGAATTCTCCTGGCATCTCCATCCTTTGTGTTCTCCTCCAGCATTTGTTGAAACAAAACTAAAGCCTAGTCCACACTAGTACGAATATTTTCTCAACAGATACCCCCCCCTGCCGTGTAAAAACAAAAAGAAAAAAAACCCTGTCCACTCCGCCTTTTTTACAACTAGAAAACCACTGTTTGTGGTGGGTTTTAAACCACAGCGGCTTGTCCCTGTGAATGAAGTCGAGCAGCATCAAATAGTGAAGATACAGCTGACTCGACTATCTTAGAGAAATCTGTTTTCAGGACAAACTCCAAATAAACTTGATTCAAGTGCTTTTTATCATCAACACTGTATATGTGCAATATCGATGACATTAACAAAAAGCAACACTTGTAAATAACTACAATGAAGCACCAGTGAGCAGTGACTGGATTCAGTCAAAACAAGCAAAAAAGGTGCATGATGAACTTTTGTTTTGTTGCACAAATTTTGATTTTATGATTTAAGTGTTTTTCACAATAATTAAAAAACAAAACATTTGATAAATTTCCCAGTGCCGGGATAAACCGAACAATTACAAAGGTGGCCTATATCCATGGTTGTAGTTTAAGATATATTCACATGACATGCGCCTTTACTGTTCAGAGTGAGACACTGGCCTAAAACACCATTTGCATGTTGATGAGGCCCAGACGTAGAGGACAGCGTTGTGTGAAATATCCGTATTATTGTGGACGGGGTCGCCTCTCATGAGTTGCTGATATGATTTTTATTCAGTTTTCCGTCTGATACTCAGTCAGACTTCTCTTATTGGTCAGTGGGCATAGCGAATATTAGACTGGGTCAGCATGGTGTGTGGGGCTTCACTCCTGATCAGTCCTTACACGGGAGGCTACGTAACTGTACATATTGTATAACTGTACGGAGACAGCACATTGACAGGAAGTAGCAAAACCAATGTTACACAACTCCTCTCATCCAGTAACTGTAACGTTACGGCAGTGTGGGGCCTTTGGTCCTGGTCTCTGAGATCACTTACTGATGTACAGAACTTTTCAAGTGTTTTCTTGATAAACAAGAATCATGGGCAGAGAATTAGTTATTAATAAATTAAATGTATCTCAATTCTGTCATTGTATTTTATTGAATAAATCATCCATATGGTTTTAATTTTACAAACGACTTTGAGTTTTATTCCAATGAAAAAGTGCAACCATTGACTGTCAGGAACAGTAACAGAAGAATACAGTACAGGTAGAATACTTCAGCCATCATTAATCAAACCTGGTTGCTACAGTGAACTTTAAGCTCATTTTTATAGGAGATAAAGAGAAGCTGAATCTGTTGTTTTTTTTTCCAGCCTGGTGAGGTTGGAGTGCTGCTTCATGGATGGAATGAATGAAATCATATTAATTTCAGTGTAAAATTTTCCAAGTGCTGCTTTACAGCTGAATCTCAAACGTTTATTTTCAATCCTCTTAAAAGAGGACAAGTCAGGAAACTGTTTTCTACTTCTAAACAGTATAAAACAATAACCTTTGGTACAAGAAAAAAACACTTCTAAATGTACTCGGTAAATTCAAGGCAAGAAAAGTTACAGATTTTGCCTGGTAAAAAGCTTGTGCTGATTACAGGAATGTACTACTCAAGCTTTTAGTACGAAGCAGCATTTTGAAACAAAACACAAAATACTTAAATAGTGGCAACCACCAGAATAAATATTAAATATTGTCGTGGTTAAAAATGTAAGAACGACACGCTTGTGCACATTTGCCGTTTCGTCGGGAGATCTAAACGCTGCTGGAGGATTACAGGGTGTGATGGTGGTCATTTCACCACGCTGCTCCAACAGCGGCAGCCATGTGCACAAGTGTGTCAGGAAATTAGTAAAACATGTAAAAACACTCAAATAATAAGATAAAAAGGTGCAAGTACAAAGGTTTGCATATTTAAAAAAAGGGCTGAGTTTGGAGAGGCCTTAGGAGAAGAGCAGTGTGGACCCTGAGGGCGTGGTCGCCTCGAAAATCACCTTCTAGTGTCTTATTTCCTCCGCTGAAACACGTGACATTCACTGTTTACACAATCTAAACCCCTAAAACACATTTCTATAGACTGTCCTCTAACCGTTCTAGCTCTGCACATCTCCACAGGCCCGTTCATGTTTTCTCAAAGTGGAAAAAGGGAGGCTGGAACCCAGGGAGCGACGACTGGCTCCTCTGGCGCGGCTGTTGTGTAGTGTTGTGTAGTGTTGCGTTGCTAGCTGTGAGTGTGTGTCGTGGACTGGAATGAGCCGTCAGTGTCAGGTTTATAACTTTAAGCGTTGGCCAACTCCTCAGCCTCATCTCGGTTCTCGTTGATTTCAGCCAGAGTCCGAACAAAGCGCGTCCATTCGTCTGCCTTGGGAACACAGATTTGCTGCAAAAAAAACAAAACAAAACAAAAAATACACAATATTGAGTTAAAAGTTGGAGAAAGTATCCTCGCTAATTTACAGTGTGATGAAGGCATTAGAGTTATGGTTATACACAAACTGAAAGAAATACATGTGTATTGTATGTAATAAATTATGGAGTGACAATATTAAACGAATGCATCATTTAAAAAGACCTTCAATATGCCATTAATTAAAATTAGAAATACATACATTAACTCTTTCCCCTTGAACACCTACTAGGAACAACCCATATACGTGTTACTAGTTCTGCCCATGGAACATTTTGTTTTTCTGGTTGTTTCTTTTTCCCAGTGGCTACAATCATCACTACTTTGGCAAGCTTCGTGAAAAACCATTGAAAATGTATTATTATTATTTTTTTTTTTACTAAAAAAACATAATTGAAAATAAAAAACCAAATAAGAAATAAAAAAAATGTATAGTTAAAAAAAAATTTAAATTTAAAACAATTTTTTAAAAAAATTAAGAAAAATGAAGAAATAAAGAAAAAAATGTATTGTGTAATCCTATTATGGGTTGTGGTCATCTCCACCTATCACAGCCCCTGTTTCGTTTGAAAAATGGAATCTGTTCTGTTAGTTGTCAAATCATGTCTTTATGGGGAAAGAGTTAAATAAATAAATACATGTAGCAATAATTACTTAAAGGAGTGACATTTTGCTTTTTTTAGATTAGAATTTTGCGATTTGAATTTATGTAATGTTTTGTTTCTGGGTTTTATCAGTTGCTTTAAAGGGTAAAAGCAGTGAATGGATGCGCGTCTCACCTCGCCGACGTCGTAGACCCGCACCTGACCGTCAGAGTCTCCGGTTGCGATCTCTTTGCCTGAGTGAGACCACCTGACCCGGTTCAGAGCTGGAGACCCTTCCACGCTCACACTGGCAGTGGGGACCTGAAAGACACGCACCAGCCAATCAATGAGCAGCTTCACAGAGCTCTGGTCCCCGTTAGACCTCATTGTGTGTGTGTGTGTGTGTGGATGGCGTTCAGTTACTGCGTGGGCGTACTTCAGTATCATTGTTGAGGTTCCACAGGTCCAGGCGTCCAGACAAATCTACACAGGCGAACAGAGCAGGGTGTGTTGGAGACCACATGGCATCGTAGACGTAGTCACAACAGTCCTCGAATGAGTACAGGGGGCGGGTACTCTGGACAGACGCACGGGGAAAACAGTAGTGAGCACGTGTATGTGTACAGACAAGTCCATGTTACGGTACATCTGGGCTTTGAGCTTCACCTTGGTGCTCCACAGTTTGACGGTCCAGTCGAATGAGGAGGAGATGAACAGATGAGAGAAGTCGACGGGCCCTCCAGCGCTGTGACAGCTCAGCCCTGTGACCGGACCGTGGTGGCCCTCAAACACCTCAGTGATGCCAGCCTTACTGTAACACAGAAAAAGGGATATTTAGCTTTTTTTAATGGAATTATACATTTTAAAACATTTCCCTGTGGCTCCATAAACTGTAAATGCTATGCTTGGGTGTGAATTCATTAATTCACCTCCACAGGGCTGTCTTCAACACTATTTCTGAGTAATGACACCAGAAAGGTGGTTTTGGTCCTTTAAATGCAAATGAGCCACTTCACACCCCACCCCCTCCAGGTTGTTGACTGTGCTGCTCTGTGCCATTCAGCCACTTAAATATTTTAGGTAATTGTCTCAAAGTTTGGACATATTTTCAGTATGGACAACTACTACTGCTGACAATTATATTGTACTTGGAGAAATGCTCATCGGAAGTGTTGACCTTATTATGGGCAAATGTTATGATGTAACTAATTATAGATGTAACAAATCGAGAAGGAATTAAAATGGGTTGTAGAAATCCATTTGATTTTTGACTAAATTAATATAAAGATAGCTTCACATTCAAACTTTATGAACTACCATTGTCCAAATACACAAATAAATGAACCAAAGATGAATAAAAGTGGGTTTAGATAAATAAAACTCCTTTAAGATGCTACCGGGTACCTTCACTAGGTTTTAGAGGTTGGACAATCCTGCCACAGTAGTGTTTTCAGATCCTAGTTTAACGGGTCCTGCCACACAAAACCATTTTTACTTGTATTTTTTGACATATATTAGGTCTATAAGTGTTTGTGTTATGTAATGAATGTGTAAATGAACCGCTACCGCCTCTGTCTGCTACTGACACTGAAAAAAAATTAGTGGAGAAATCAGGTCAACTATTAGAGAAGCTGCCCGGTGTGGCGTGTTACTGGTTGAGCTCATTACTATTCACGAGCTCGCCCAGGTGAGACCACGCCCACAGAGTTTGTCCACCTCAGTGACAGCTTTTGTGTACAGCGACTATAAATCCAGCTTTACTTTCAACCGCCCTCACCTCCCGTGGCGACAGGCGGTGTAGACGGAGCCGTCCTCACTTCCCACTACAAAGTTGTTGACATCCCCCAGAGGAAACGCCATGGACGTGACGGCCACTGCCTTGCTCTGTTTGAACACCAGCTCCAGGCTGTCCTGTAGCGAAAACACACACAGAAATAGACCCGTCATCCCCTGTGACGAACCGTTCCGTGTTCAGGACAGAGGGTTTATGAGTCCACGTACCTGGGGCTGGGAGAGCATGTCCAGACTCCAGGAGCACATCTTTCCATCGGTGGAGATGCTGATTAAGTTGTTGGCGTTCTGCGTGCCGACCACATTCACGCAGTAGACTGGGTGCTGCAACAACGCAAAACACGGAAAGAAGAGTCAGTCCCATTGAAACAACTTTAAATACAGTCTGGGGTTGTGGTGTACAGAGTTCCTACACATTTGAAATGTCAAAATTCCATACTTTTTCCCAGACTCTAATTTCCAAATGCCTTGGTAAAAAAATTCAAATAACTTGTGACACTTGAGTAAATAGATGTGTATCATTAAATAAATCATGGAATTAATAGTTTGTTTTCATTATTCTGAATATGTATGACATTACGTCAACAAATAATTTCCACAAGATTATATCTACGTAATGTAGCTCAAAAAAATTAAGACCAAACGCAAATAAATTCAGTGGCTTTTTCACTTTAAGTTGTGATTTCACTTAAAGTCTGCATTTATCTTTCTTCATCCTTTCTGGATCTTTATCCAACTAGTCTTTATATTTAAGACTTATGAGCATTTACATCTACCCATTCTGAGTTCTGCCAACAATCATAGAAGGCATGTTGAATAGTTCACTCAAGTGGACATCACCTGTCTGTCAAAGCAGCAGTGAAATATGATGACAAGTGGGCGGGGCTTAAAATGGGATGGAGGAAAATAAGAACAGTGGGAGGGGCATTCAACTTGTCAATCTGTCCACATGTTTTGTTTTCTGGGATGTGTAGTCTACTGTATGTGCTCTCACACTAACATTTTAGCAGCACTAGCAAGAACCTTAAAAAACAGATCAATCCATTTTTTATTTTTTTTAAACATAATCCTAATTTATGTTTTATAAAATAGAAAAGCAGTAACAGTCTGGAAACATGATTTTTTTTCCATACATTTGTTTCCTTTTTCCATACTTGTCTAGATCTGGAAATTGTGTGTCTGTTGTGTGTCTTACTGTGTGTGCAGCTGCAGACAGTGGGGTTCTCTGGACAGGGGTGCGCTTGTTGCTCCTGTTGTCCCATAAGACAATCTGACCAGAATATGTCCCACCCACCACCAGGTTGGGGTGAAACTTTGCAAAGCCAGCAGACATCACCTCTGACTGGAGGATGAGAAAAACAAAAAACAAAATGTTTTCTATTAAATGATCTACTCCAACACAATGCAAACTGACAGGACGGTCATGTGTGGTGATGTGCCTGTAACTCTATCCTCACCTGGCAGTGGAAGATGTACTCAGGTGTGCCCTTCTTGTACTTCATGTTCCAGACCAGGGCCACCCCATCAGGCTCATGAGGAGCATCTTCATTGTTGTTATATGAGGCCACCAGCAACTCTGGATACTAAAGGAATCATAGTCAAAGTTAGAGATGGAGGTGAGACTCCTCAAGGGGTCACAACTCAGTCATTTTGAGTCAAACTGTCATGATGAAGGTGATCTGAGACACAATGACTAATTTTCAAGGCTTGTAATTACAAGGGTTCATCATAATAATGGTGTGTTTTTTGTACTGTGTGATGAGTGGTATGAGTCCATAGCATTTCAATCTATCTATCTGTGTGTCTGTCTGACTTGTCAATGCTGATTTATGAGGATCCTAGTTTTCTCTCTAAGAGTCGCAATAAACAGTATTTACAGAATTTGTCTTTAATGAAACAAACACATCTCAAGCTCAAATAAAATACTCCAGGTTACAGGTCAGAGCTGTTACATGTCTTTGTATCTGTAACAGAAGCAGATGGGTGATGACTCATGGCTCATTCCTCAACTTGTGTACCTAATGTTTTTGTCAGCTGTGTACAACTGTGAATCAAGATGTCAACAACTGCAATGAAATGTTCAACATGTCGTGTAAGTGAAATTCTTTTTTGTACACATGTATGCATCTGGATATTTTTAAAATTATATATTTATTAGGACATTTTCTTTTCTAATTTATGTGCATACAAAAAATTTTTGCTTTTTTTCTTGCTTTCTTTGCTCTGTGTGGGACTGCACTCAATTTCATATGATGACAAAAAAAATTCTGATTTCAAGTCACTTCTAATAGTTTTGCTCTTGGGTCACGTGCACTCACAGAGACTCTACATTCACACTGGTGACAGGATACGTTGAATAAGTGGCTGTAACATTTGTGTCTCTGTCACTGTTGGTTGTTATCATGTGAACCATCATGAACTCATGCTTTTTCTATGATTTGATCAGAAACTGCATCTGATGAGGCTGAAAAGTCAATGATCCAGTCACCAGCTTATCGATCATGTGTTTTAAATCTGTGTAGTACTACAGAACCTACCTGTGGGGACCAGTCGAGGCAGGTGACTACTCTGTTTTTAGTCCAGCGTTCATCTGCAAACTGTCTGTTCACAACTAGCTTTGCACCTGCCTGTAGATCACTGAGAGGAACAGAAAAGTTACTGATCATATCAGACTGTTTTATTTCTATTTGCACAATGTTGACTGTTTTTTCGGGTTTCTCACCCCTCCTTATCCTCTAAATCTCTGCCGCTGTAGTCAAAGCAGACGTCCACCTGCTCGGCCAGAACTCGCTCCACAATCCTACTCCCTCGTTCAAAGAATGACAGGAACTCCTCAGAGTGTAAGACCTGCAGCTTCTCCTCCTCGGTCAACTCCTTAGGAGTGTCTGAATACGCATCATTCAAAAAAGAAGAAGAAAAAGTTTTATCATGATGAATGGATATTTTCAGTATATTTTGTGACCATTTCAAAATCAGAATTTAACGTAAAAATTCAAGCTCAAAAGAGTTTAAGTAATTTAAAAGTTTAAACAACTTGGATTTTTGACAACATTATCACATTAATGATCTGGCTCTGTAACAGGGTTCCTACAGGTTTCTACAACTTAAATTTAAGACTTTTTAAAACTACTGAAAACAGAATGTAATTTCTTTTATTTCACGGCCATACTAGCAAAAATTCATGACTCCTAGAATTTAGGAAAATGTTCTTATTTACTCCAAAGTCTTGATTCCTACCATTTCGAGTCATTTCTCACTGGGGGCTGCAAAGTTCGCCGTAATTGGTTCCTAATTTCAGTATATATCATTGGGTTGAAACTGGTAGAACTGAGTCGACTAATATTACTTTACAGCTTTGACATTTCACAAACACATTATTTATTTATTTAACCTTTTATGACCCAGGTAAGTTAGACGAGACCAGATTCTATATAATTCCAATTACAACCTGGACACGTTTAAACACAAGACATCAAACAAGTTTATGGGAACATAACTTAAGTCCTACCACATTAAATTTAACACCTTTTGAAGACTTTTTAAGGTATTAAATGCAGATTTGTAAATTCAATACTTTTAAAGACTTTATAAGACCCCACGGAGACCCTGTATAATGAACTGGTGAGATGTCTGAGGTATAAGCAGCACCCCTGCAACCACTGGAGGACTAAGTGGTTCAAAAAATGAATGCATATTAATAATCTTACCAAAATAATTACTGTTAATTGTAACACTTTTATGCAAACAATACCGTCCAAAGTGCTTTGCCATAAACAAATGAACATAAAAACAGCGCTAAAATGTTATAATAAATTCAACGTAAGTGTCACCCTGATGCATAAAAAGCAGTGCAAGACAGACACAGTGGCGGCTACATATTAGTCCTAAGACCTAAGAAAGGAAGGAGATCCGTCCATACCCTCGTCCTGCTGTTCACCCTGGTCGTCTTTCTCCTCCTGAGTATCATCTGCTGGTGGGGGAGCAGTTATCTCCTCGTCCTCATCCTCTTCTGTAACATAAAGCACATTTAATTTAGCTTTTACACCAGTCTACTTCATCTAAATTCAAAGGAAACAATACAGAGATGAAGGGCTATGAAGGTCATGTGGTGTGTTTTCTTTTTTTTTCCTCTTCATGTATGTTTTGTCTTGTTTTTCGTTTTTCCTCTTAGTTTTACTTAATTCATGACATTATTTACTAACATGTATTGCATGGTAAATTGCTGTATAAATTATGTATTATGTATATTGTGTACACATAATGTTTTACAACCAATGCCTTGATGTATATTTTTAAATGTATATTCTCTATGTATAATTCTATATGCATATTCTCTATGTACATTTCTCTATGTATACTTGCTCAAGTAAATTCTATGTATATGGTGTTTACAGTGAACTCTCCAAGTATATCTGTGTACACATAATGAGATGCATATAAACAGTATTGAATACTGTACATGTATATGTAATTGATATTGTACAAAGAGTGCACAAGCTCGAACTAAAAAAAGAACAACAATAATAACAATTTTTGTGTTTTGTGCTTAGTCTGTTATGTGTAGGATTTTTTAATTACTTATGGAATCTGACATGAAAATTTCGGTAGAAAGATGGGGTAAGGGGTGGGAGTATGTTTTTTATAAGTATATAT
>JAPTGZ010000010.1:13252139-13262236 GCA_029814645.1 Fowleria isostigma | reverse complement strand
ATTTGGATATCATATGGTATGACCTCAAAAAATTAATAAATAAATAAAATTTAAGTTCTTTCCACAAATATGTATTTTTATCACAAATTTCAGAGTGATCTTTTGTGGGAAGCACTTAATATTACTGACAATTTGAAAAAAAAACCAACAACAACAACAACAACAAAAAACCTGTATGTTAAGAAAATGTATTAATTTTGAGATGAATTATGGCCACACCACATGACATTTTTTTTAAGCCACGAGCAGTTAATCTATATGAAAACACACTAAAATTGCTTAATTTAAAAGTGCAACATTAATTTTGTACACACAGCATCCTTAATGTTTGAACAGTTGCAAAAGATATTCTTATTTTATTGTATTTTAAAATTGGCATGTTGAAAACTCATTCATTGACCCATTTATTTTAGTATTTAATATCTGCTTTTAAATTATTACAGTTCATTACCATGTCGTCTTTTAATATTATTTATTGATATCGTCTGCTTATTGTTGTTTTTTTATTATCACTGTCTTATTTTTGTTGTCCTATTCTATTCTATTCTATTCTATTGGTATTTGTAATTTAATCTTTTTATTTATACTTTTCCTAGTTTATTTACATGAGTATGGCCTTACCTTTATATAAAAAAAAATTAAATCTTTTCTTTGAATCTTTAATTTTTGAAGAAAATTGTGTTAATTGCAGCAATGTGTTCATTTTACAGTTTAACACCAGTATATAGTTAGAGTTAAAGTTACAGACATAAAAAGTATGAAACACCATAATTGCATAAGGAAGTATTTATACATGCATCATTAAATAAGTAAGCAAATAGATCATGAAATGACTGTGACACTGTGATTTATTCTTGATATATAAAGTGTGACTGGGACTCAGTATGTAATTATTGCACCAGGTCTAAATAGGCATAATGTGTATAATTAGGAATAAAAAGAGGAATGTATCTGACAGTAATATGATATCAACGTTATGGGCAACAGGGTAGATAAATTAAAAATCAAAAAAGCTCCATACTCCACAACAGGAAAATCCTATAGTGTTGAGTCTGTCATATTTATTGTTCTCTTTGGAACTGTGCACAGACAATTGTGTTCAGTTTGCAGACACAGGAACAAATTACATGTCACCCACTGCACACAGGAACTCTCAGAATATCCCCTCTCTGCAAACACAATGTGTTTACTATATAATGTTTACATCGTCACAGAGGTTTAGTCCCATTGTTTTCAAATGAGCACTTCCTGATGCAGCTGCAGCATAAATAAAAAAACAAAGTTTTAAATAAAGATTTGGGAGGTTTTTAGACCACCTTCACTTTAAGATTAGCTGTAAAGTTTGACAGCATCATGCTTTTACACTGATTTGTGCTTTGTGTATTTAATACCTCTAACATACAAAAAAGTGTTAACCAGTGACGTTTCTGTTAAGATGAATAAAGTATAAAGTGCAGGAAACTCAATGCAATGTCCTTATGTGTGAATACAGGTTCTGAGGATGTTAAACGTTCATTTTTTTAGTAAAATATAGAGCTTTAGACTGAATGTTTTTAAGTGTGGGCATTGTCAGCCTCCATTTTCAGATTTAGTCTTAATTTACCCAAACTCTGAGAGGAGAACTGAACTCTTGTAACACATCCAAGCCAGAGCTGAGATCTGTAATATGTGAAACTGATCCAAAAGTATATTAAGTCATGAAAATGAAGAGTCTATGGCACATTCATTTGAGATCTGAGCTTTTAATTTGGAGCATAATAAAGTATACTGATGATCAAACAACTTTAGAGTATATAAGTTCAGTTTAATACTTTTATTTGACTTATTCTTATGTCCCATTGTGTTATTTACAAAATCAGTAACATTCAGTACAATTAACCATTTTAAGATAAGAACTAGTGCTTTGACCCATGGGGTTCCACAGGTTCTAGATGTGGTAGTTTTTATACTGGTGTGTATTCGTGCATGCTGTACCACATTTGTCCAGCAGTCACCACCAAAACATTCTGGGCATAGTAACATGATTGTACAGCTATTGTATTCCAAAATGACTAATATCTTCCAAAATATTGGTCCTATCAACTTGCTGTTTTTGCTAATGTCTTCCTTGACCAAAAATAAAAGTATAATATATATATACGGAATATATATATACATATATATATATATATAAGTATGCCAAACTGCAGCAGTCAGCTCTTTAAGGATTTTCCACATACACGCACATGCACACACACTTCACTTTTAGAATATAGATGAAAAGAATTTAGTTATTTGAACTAATGCCACAAAATAACACATGAAAATGAAATATAACATGATACACATCAAATTTCAATCAACAGTTTTTTTTTTTTTAATTGTTTTTAATACAGTTTATTGTACATTATTTGCATATATAAAAACAGAGAAAAGTCGTTGTGAGATATTATTTTGAAGTCATATTTAATATTTTTTTTAACCCATCGGTCCTGTGAAATGATGGTTTGTGTTAGTATTACATTATATTACACAGTCTTGAGTTGATTTTTAATCTTATAGTCTAGTGGTTGTTGTAATTTCTTTAACACTGTGTTTTTATTAGGGTTCAGGTTCTGGATTGGCGTAACGGTAGGGGTCAAAAAGGTCACTTGTGAAATCATACGGGTCAAAGTAAGGGTAAAGGGTCTTCTCAGAGGGTGGTGGTTCTGCAGGAGCACTTTCTTCAGCTTTTGCAACTTCCTCTTTCGCCACTGTTTCTTCAATAGGTGCATCAGGTGCGGCTTTTTCGACAATGGGGCGTGGAGGGTGGTCGATGAGGCAGTCGGGGTCCCAGTACGGGTCACAGTCATACTCCATTCCTTTAATAACGATAGCAGGAGGTGGAGGTGGCTCAGACTTTTTGGGAGCAGGAGGTGGTGGAGGTGGCTCAGACTTTTCAGGAGCAGGAGGAGGAGGGGGTGGAGGAGCAGCAGCTGCTTTAATCTCCTCCTCTGTTCGCGGCCTGCAGGAGGGGTTGAATCGAGGGTCGCACAGTACGGGGATGGCCCCTGTGGGCAGGTAGACGATCTGAGGTTTGCACAGCGGGTCTTTGGGATTACACAGATAGATCCTCTGAGCGTCGGCCAGAGGGTCCGGTGTGGGAGCTGGGGTGGTGGGAGGTGGAGGGGGCTGGGTGGTTGTAGTCGGAGCCGCAGTAGTGGTCTGGACACCCATGACGCTTTGGTAGCTGGAGGCATCAGGACCATAGGTCATCTCCAAGTGACGCATCTGCTGATACAGCATCCGGATTCTGTCGATCTCATAGATCTGATGGAGAAACAGAAGCAGCTTAAGACAAGAGGCAGAATGTTATCTGTGACAAATCACTAGGGTTTAATAAAGTATTCTGATCCTGAGTCTGATTTGAATCTGATCACACTGTAAACACAGGAAATCTTTCCTCCCATATGCCATCTCACTGTACAATAAACTCACCTGATGTCAAACCTGGTCACAATCACAATAATAACTCCATCACGCACATTATTGTACATATTACCCGGCAATTACATTTTCACCCTACTTTGCACATTACAGTTTTGCGGTTGTACCTCACTGTCTTTATATATCCTGTTGATATGCTTATAATTTATTATGTACAAAGAAATTACACTTATTTATATTCATATTTTGCTCTCATTCTATTCTATTCTATTCTATTCTATTCTATTCTATTCTATTCTATTCTATTCTATTCTAAAAAGGAAAACTAGTAATTGTTGAAGTTAAAGTTTTCAAGTTCAACTGACTCTGAAATAAGACTTTGCCATAATCAACCTACAAACACTTGTCTGCCCAGCAAATTTCTCTCATTGTTATCCTAATAAATATTTTAAAAACAGCACAACAAAGATCTGTAAGTCTTTGAGCATTTTTTTTTAGTCAAGTTGGGGAAAATCTAAAGTGTGCACGCCTTATTTGAACCAGTTTCAGTTGGTCCTAATGAACTCTCAGCTGAATTTGTGCTGCTGGAAGATTTTCTGCATAGCCAGCAACTATTTTGCTCAAGCAGATAAGGTAAGTGGGCTTTTTTTTTTATCACACGTTAAATGGCTCAGTTGGTGGAGCGGGTCATCCAATGTCTAAAAGTGTTGCTGGTTCACATCCCACCTCTGACTGTCCATGTGCTGAAGTGTCCTTGGGCAAGATGCTGAACCCTAAACTGCTCCTGGTGGGACCTGGCCAAATTCGAGATTTTGTAAAGCACTTTGGGCACCATGAAAGTGTGGAAAAGCACCATATAAGTGACAACCATTTACAGTGCTATAAATTCATAAAGAATATCTACAGTCGGTGTAGGTAGAAACACGTGCTATTGAAGCAAAAAGTTTTTTCCTTATGGGATTATCCTGGCTAGCTGAACAAGAATGTCCAAGTAGTCAGAACTCTTGGCAGAACACAAAAACCTTAGTTAAGTCACCAACAGATACAAAAGTTGAGAAGATTAAAAATTATCTTGCATTATGTTGCATTGAAATTTTACATTTTCTTAACATTTTCTTTTTTACAGTGCACATATGGGTCAGACTCAATAATACTCAGTTCATAGGATTTTCTGAACATACTCCCTCAATGTGCCCAATGCTGTTGTAGAAGACAAGACCAGTTTAATATCCTCAAATTGTGACTAAATAATCAGTGTTTATGCCCCCAAAATATATAAAAAAGCATGTACACATGATGTGTTTCTATTTTTTTAGTGTAACAGAGTTTTTCAAAGATTTTCTGGAGACATTATAATTATTTTTTTTAATGTTTTTTGTCCTTGTGAGACTACCAAGTCCCCACAGATGACAGGGGAAACAGCTTTACATCCCTTTTAAGGTATTAGATACATAAACCACAACCAGAAACAAATGTTTGGGGGACATCATATTGCCTTGAAGTCTTTTCTTTCAAATTTGTCCTAATCTAATCTAACCTAATCTACTCCATAACCATAACATGCCTGGCCATATAACCAACTTTGATCTTAAAATGAGTCTTAACACCTTAGTTAAGTCAACAACAGATTGTAAAAATTAAGAAAATTCAAAAATCTCTAGCATTATATTGCCTTGAAATTTTACATTTTCTCAACTTTGTCATTTTTTACAGTGCACATATGGGTCAGACTTAAATCAGACTCATTTATAATACTCAGTTCATAGGGTTTTGTGAACGTACTCCCTCAATGTGTCCAATGCTGTTGTAGAAGCGGTAGTAGGACTGAAAGTCAGGGTTTTTACGGTACCAGATTGGGTCAGGGTTCCTCTTTGGACGAGAGTTAGTCAAGAAATCATGAGCTTGAGCAGGACCAATGCTAAGTGGATTCCCTAAAGAAGAACACAGATCATACAGATTATAAGAAATAAATACATAGATCCAATATAACTAGAAAAATTTTAATGACTAAAATAATCGTTTGAAGTGTTAGAGTTATTATAAGTATCTGTATTAAATAAAAAAAAAACAAAGAAAAAAATCACACAATTTATGGAATTTTAATACAGAAAAAAACAACTAGATGTAATCACATGGACTGGTTAATAAGTAACATGTTACTGTGGCGGAAAAAAGTTTTTGGACACCCCATACATTTGTGATATATTACATTTAGCATCACTTTTATGTCATTGAACTCTGCTAAGTATTGTTCTATTCTCTTCTACATATGTTCAATGCCATCAAAGTTTCAGCCACATAATACCCCTTAAAATACATCCAGTGACATGTTCAAAGTGTCAAGAATTTAGATTTTTTTTGTCAATAATAAACAAAAGAAAATCACATTTTTGTGTGTCTGTCTGATATGTAGCCACATTCACTTCAAGATATTTGAGATTGTACATATGGAAACAAATTGGTCTCATCAAATTTTGAATTATAAAAGCCATTGAATTTATAGCACAGATTTTTTTTAAATGAGAAATTAAGTATCTGAATGTTTTTGTTGTTAAATAAAATATCTGATGTTTTTTTGCATTGAAATTAGGTATCTGATTTTTTTTGTTGTTGTTAAATTAAGTATCTGACATTTTTTTGGCACTGAAATTAAGTATCGGAATTTTTTTGTTGTGAAATTAAGTATCTGAATTTTTTATTTTTTTTGGGTTGTAAAATTAAGTATTAGATTTTTTTTTTTGTAATGAAATTAAGTATCTGGAATTTTTTTTGTAACTGAATTTTTGATATCTGAATTTGGCCTATTGGGTATAGCTTTTGTAATTCAAAGTTTGATGAGACAGATTTGCTTCCATACGTGTAAAATTTTAAGGGAGTCTGAAAACTTATTTCCTCTACTGTAGACTACAGGGACAGGAGTGATTACATACCTGCTGGATTCTTCAGTTTTACCAGTGATGTTGCATTTAGCAACGCTGGAAAGATGGAGAATATAGAAGAATACATAAACATTCATGCATTTAAAATGTGCAAGTTGACTCAAATGCATATACTGCTGTAACAGTATCACCAGAACCGGTTGTGAACTTGATACAGGAGCACTTTATAGAGCAAAAAAATCAATAATGATTCTTATTTTACTTTCACAAACCTGGCATTAAGAGCAGGCAGCATAGTGCCAGTAAGCACTCCTGGGAAATCATCTTCAGCATCTGCATGTCAACACAAGTTAGTTTTATTATTTCACAGTTACAAAAATGTACCAAAATGTGTGATACACAACCCCACAGGACACAGGCGCTTTTATGCAGATCTGACCACTCTAAATGAAGAGCTCTTTTTATCAGGTTCAACACTGAATGACTAACCTGATGCGTTATTAAATAATTTAAATGCACTGTTAACATTGTCATTTTTAAAAATTTAATTAGTGGTATTTGTATGTGTGTTATTTTCTAATTTATTTGTTTTGAGGTGGACTATAATGAAACATAAAATTAAAAATATGTATTTTATTTTATTATTTAGTTTAAGTTGCTATTTATTGAATTTTATTTGAGTCCTTGATGCCATATGTTGAGTGTTCTCTTGTTTTTGTTTTTTAATGACAGAAACTATTAATGTTTTTGAAAAAAAAAGTATGCATTTATAGCGTTTTGAAAAAAAAAATTGAATTTATAATCAACAATATTGTTGTTTAATTAGAAAATCATTGTTCAACATGTTCAGACTGCCAACAAATTATTTTAACAGAATAAATTGAATATTAATAACATTTGTGAGTCTAGGTAAAAAATGCCATTTTCCTGAAAAGTATTAAAACAGATTTATACCATTTTGGAATAGAGCTCTTCAAATATTTAGACTTGAACTCAGAGGAAACTTCTGGAATATGATTAAGTAGACGATAGATGATCACAAGCCATCATATTAAATACATCTGCCACAATTTTACACATAACAGCACAAAGCACCCAACAGTGATGTGAGTAAAATGCACAGTCATGGAAAGTCAGGGCTTTTCTACCAAAATGAAAAGGAAAAATGTCAATATTATCTTTAAAAAATGCTAATAAATTAGTTTTCTTTGCATTATTCATAGTCTGAAAGCAGTACTTTCTTGTCATTTTCTAAAAAATAAGTGCTTGAAATTACAATATTTTCATTTGGTATTTTGGATAAAGTTGTCAGTAATTTCTGGAATAACAAGTAGATTTTAGTCATACCTGTTAAACCAGTGATCCGTATTTTTTTCCAGGGTTATACTGAATATTTCAAGTAATTCTATAATTGAGTTTCTGCAGTTTTTATCCCCTGAGACGTCACTGTTGGAACCAATTATTCATGTTATCCTTAAAATGATCATTAAATCTGTCAAGAGCTTTCCCTCCCTGGATAATTGATTAATGCAGCAATGCAATTACACTGCACAGAAAAAAATAGGTCAACAGAGATTACTTAATATAAAAATAGTCCTTGGTTTAAATTTAACAAGGCTACTTGTGTGAAAAAGAAAAGCCATCCTGCTCACCAGCTGTTGAATCTCCCCGGTCTTGGTGTAATCTGCTGCAGAACATTACTGTTCATAAATACTGCTGTTAATACTGAGGTGTTTCCATTGGTTACTGATCTGCAAGTGGTCCTAACCCCGCCCCTTATACATTTAGTGTTGAGACGTGGACGAGCTCATTAGCACACTGAGCATGAACCAGCAGTAAAAGGTTCACTTCAAACAAGATGTAACTCCTTGTAAAGCAGAGGGAAACATTTCTGTTTTGCAGGACGCCCGTTAGGTGAACGGCCAGTCTGGGTTCGAAGCTGTTACTGTAGGTTTGAATGCAACAGTAGAACTCTAAATTAGTGAGCATTCCTCAAACTACACCTGTAAGAATCATCAAATACCTTGAAGATATAGATTAAGGAATGCATGTATTTACTGTATGTTTCTGGGGGTAAATATACAGGATTATTTTGACAAACAGTGCTACTGTAGACTGATTCCTGACAAAACATGCCTGGAAGGTAAAAATTAACCCTCTGTCCCAAAACAGCTGGAAATGTCCTTTAACTTCAGTCTTTGCCAGTCAAAAAATAGAGGGGGAGCTGAGTCAACTGCTGTTTAAGGCTTTGAGAAATATGCGGGAGTTATGGAGAAGCTTGTCCAAACACCAAGTCAATGTACCACGGCCTGGGAATGGTTGATTACAGACTTCGAGTCCCTTCACTGTTTGTTTTCACACTGACCCGTCCTCGTGCTTGTCAGTGTCTAGATGGTTAAAACACATGTAAAACAAGGGGATAGAGTGTGAGATATTAGCAATATTTCTTCCAATCTGTATTTTTGTGTTTCAGTTGAGGACAAAAGCTGATTAAACACAACATCAGCAAAGAAAGATGTCAATATTCACCAACTTTTCTTGAGTATGGCAGTGTGAAAAGTGTCTTTAACATGCAGCAAAATGGTTTCTGTCAGTATTTTGCTATTATATATGATATTTTAGATTAGTTTTACTATTACACTAATTTGCATGTTCACTTTTTGGCTGCTTTATAGTTAATCTTGTTGTTTAAGCTCTATAATGTATATCATAAAAGTGAAGTGGCCTCTGTGTGCATGCATGTGTGTATGTGTGTGTGTGTGTGTGTGTGTCTGCTTTATAACTAAAAAACAGGACAGAGCTGGCCTTTGCCTTTTGGAGTACTTATATATTTTGGGTCAAGGATAAGACTGCTTATTGATGCGACCAATATTTTTTGAGTTATTAGTTGTTTTTTGCCATACCCCTAACCCCATACACATACATGGGAAACAGAATGCTGACAGCTGATTGGCTAAAATCGTCCACACTCTAACTTATAGCACAGAAGGTTGGGTTTTATGTAAACATCAAAATGTTGGAAAAACTCTTTTCTATTGAAGACTATTCATTTTTTAATATCAAATCATTTTGTTATTGATCTATAGACCTCTAAGCGTACGGAGTGAAGATTTTTATCTCATTCTCACTTTTTTCTACCTTTTTTTTTAAACATCAATAAATTCAGAAGACTCTCCACAAGCCTCACCTTCAAGAATTTTTGAGACAGGATGCACAGTTATGGATTGACATCAGTTTGATTGACAGCTGGTTCCTCAGTGAATTTAACACAGACACCCACGTCTCCTCCATAAGGAGCCATGTTACAAACTCTACACACAAATCTTTATAACTCTCACATTTCTTGGATTTAAGCAACAAATTATGTACCAAATTGTTGGAAAAAGTAATTTCTTTCAAAAAGTATTCACATTTTAATCTTCCAACATTTTGTTTTTTTGATCTCCAGGCCTCTAAGCATACACATCAAGTAATGTGAATGGGATGAAGTCATACAGTAAACATTTAAAGCCCTAAACAACTATCATCACTGACACCAACAAACTCAGCAAGTTCACTGTTACTCCAGTTATGACCAACGTAAAAAAAAAATAAATCAGCTCCCCATTTTATCAACTCTACTGCTTCTAGAACAGGGGTCTCAAACATGCGGCCTGGGGGCCAAATGCAGCCCGCCAAAGGTTCCAGTCGGGCCCGCAGGAGGAATTTACTTCAAAAATAACACTGAAGGTATGAATCACTTTAGTTCAGGTTCCACAAACAAACCAATTTAATCCCAAGTGGGTCAAATCAGTAAAATACAATCATAATAAC
>JAPTGZ010000010.1:13227346-13243604 GCA_029814645.1 Fowleria isostigma | reverse complement strand
GTCTCCCTCAGATCCGTGTCTCTGTTTTCCGTGTCTGTCTTTCTCACCTCCTCTTTCTCCATTGCTGTCTCTAAACAGTTGTTCTGAAGGTTCATCAGACCTTGAATTGTCAGTCTGTGTCCGTAACCATCTTTAAGGCTTTTGAAACTGCGTGCATTTCCCGCAGAGCCAGTGTTCTCCCATTCAAAGCGAATTGTTCTGTGTACATTGCCATGGGATACCAGGGATTCCAATTCAAAACTTAACTGGAAAAGCTGCTTCTTTGTTTTTGGAGTAAGCAAAGTAATTCATATGGTCTGCAACAGCGCAAACTACAGTAGAACAATGAAAAGACGGAGTAACGGGAAAATCTCATCAGTAACGGGGAAAGAGGTAACATTTGAACAGTTACTACTAGACTGAATCTTGTCTGTTGACTGACTTCTGAGGCACGCATTAGGCAAATGAGGACTTTGATGCACTTTTCCATTACCGTATGTTTGTTTTGTTTTCGAGGCAGTATGAACACTCACTCCAGTGGTGGGTCTAGAATTACATGGGTGGCATGGGAGTACCCTCAGTGTGGGAGGGAATCTCTGTATATGTATAAATGGAGTCAAAAACACTTTTAAACTTTTTTTAATTAATTGTAGAAATTTGATTAATCTTTAGTTTTAAATAATTACGGACAAAATAAAATAAAATTAACTCATATGGTTACATATATGTAACCTTATAACAAAGGCTTTCGGTGGAAATGTTATTTTATTGCGTAACATGCTCTGTCACTGCGCTGGAATCTGTGGGACGACAAAACCATGCCACGTGGTCCAGATGAATTTAGGGTGGATCCCCTGTCTTCCTGCTATTGCTCTGTCCATTATACATTTTACTCTGTCCATAGGCTGGAATTAAGTGGTCCAAAATGATTTTTATAAATGTAATTTTTTGGGGGTAAATTTATCTTTTATTTCAATACTTTTAGAGGCTTTTGGCAGTAGGGCTGATTTGTTTTTGTTATTTAGTATTGTTTTTAGGATATGAAGCCTTGCCCCCCTGTAGATCTGCCCCTGGAATATTTAATATTGTAAAATTGCACATCAGGATGTAATGATTACTGGTGTAACAAAAAACCACGGTCAAATTCCTGACAGTTAGTATTACCATTTCACTTCTAATTATGGAAACATGACTGATTACCACACTTTGAAAACTCACAGTAATACTTAAATACCTGTACTACGGATTTGTTTCCATGTGGTTGTATTGTTCTTACATCCACATTAGTTTGTTTAATGTTGGTGTATTTGCATTTTATTCATACTGAAAGTTATTATGCTGATATTTTTACATTTTAATCAGGTGAACAATATTTCTGCCAACAAAGTACATTGTGCGTGTTATATTACTTGTTTTTTCTTAATAAATCTTGGGTAATTTATTTCAGTGTGTGTGTAAGTACTTTATGGACACTTTGACCACATTTCAACAATATTGCGATTATAATAACGTAATCATTTCAGTCACAATAACCATGACATGAAATTTTTATATTGTTACATCCCTAAAGCAATATATATCACCCACCTCTAGTGTGTAGGCATCAACCAGCTGCATGTTATGGACATGACCGAGTCTGAAATGAATGTACACCTGTATGTAGAGTGTGTTGGAGATCAGTGAAGTTCATCTGTATCTATAAAGATTTCTGTTTCTTTTTTTGTTAGACGGGTAGAAAAAAGTGTATCTTCAGATAAAGAGGTAAAGATAAACTTTTTTCTACCTGTCTGACAAGAGAAACAGAAATCTTGATAGTTTTAGTAGACATGAACCTAATTGGACTGGTCATTTGTATGTGTTTCAGGCCGAATGTACCAGTCCCAAATGTGTGAGTAAGTGAGCAGCTGTAGTGAAGGACAGATGTGTAGGGACAAAATACTGTATGTTGAGACAGGTGGCGTTTGCTTAGTTTTGAGTTGACCCTTATATGTGTACCACTGAGAGCTATCCTACTTTTCTTAGTTTCATTTTTTTAATCCAAAGCGTCCTGGTGGCTTATTGAGGAGGAACATTGAGCATGCTCCCTCTTCTACTGGGGCAAAGTTGATTCATGATACCTCTCATAACCTCATTGCTTTCTAAATCAGTCCTAGTCTTGAAAACTTCCCCTATTATATGCTGTATCCTGCTTTAATCTACATGCATGTAACAGGACATAATTTAGAATAGAGTTGTATTAATAAACTTTGCTTTTCATTTACTTTTTGTTTTTTGACATTATTAGATATATTTACATTTTTTAAACTATTCATTTCAGTGCATGTAATCTGTTGTTTTATTAGTATTAATTTCTCTTCATTGGGTACATTCGTGTCCTGTACATTGTGTTAAAGTCAGTTTTGGTGTACTAGTTAATTTCTTTGGCTAAACTGCAAGCATACAAGTTTAAGTAGTGAAACTGGAGGTGGGAGTAAATAAGTTTTGCTTATTCTCAATTCCTTTCTGACTACTAGAATTGTATATTAATAGTGAATTGCTATATATATGTATGTATTATGTATAATCTGTGCACATTATGTTTACAAGCAATGTCTTCATGTATATTTCTCTATGAATATTTTGTTTACAGCAAACTCTGGGTATATCTTAATTCAATTCAACTTTATTTATAAAGCACATTTCCTGCGCAAGGCAGACTCAATGTGCTTCACAATAGGTAATAATAAAAAACAATCATAGATAAAAGAGAATGCAAGTACAAATAAGCAAACACATGTATGCACACTTAAATCCACACATGCACACATACCTATACAAACACACACGCACACACATATTCAACTGAACACTGTCAAAAAAAAGATATGTTTTGTAACCCGTTTTTGAAAATGTCCTCTGAAGTTGCATGTGTGACTGTAACAGGCAGGGTGTTCCATGTTTGTGAGGCATAGACACTAAAGACTACCTAATTATGAGATGTATATGATCAGTATTGTACATGTATGTAACTAGTATTGTACATGGAGTGCACAAGGTTGAAATTAATTATTAAATCAAATCATCCTCTTTTAACCCAGATGGAAGCTCAAAGCTCAAGCGGGCTGCTGCTTTCCAGGAAAAGGAGGAGAGAAGGCTCCAATGGGGAAACTGATGAGGGCGAGAGGCTTGGGAAAATCCCCAGGTGTACAGTGGTGAGTTATCTGTGTCCAACAGTTTTTAATCAGTTCTGTGTGAGTGAATTTAAGCATAACAGTTGTAGACTGAGCAAAGATAAAATTGACTGAATCTCAGGCTACGCTGAGAATAAAGATACAAACATTAAATGACATCCATGCAGGTTTGTCTACCTGTAATGACGCTGTGCTGATGATCACCGTGTAACAATGGTGGCCTTTATGTGAATGGAAAAACATTGAAAGGGTGGAAGAAGTTGAAGAGAAACCTATAGGATGACAATTGTGCAAAGAAAGTTTGAGGTTAGAAGCTGTAGCTAAGTAGATGTGGGTCATTGAGATAGTCACTTTTGTACATGTTTGTCTCAGACTGTGTTTAATGACAAGACCCTATCAATATCTGGCTGTGAACTTCCCTAACTGAGATGTAGGACCACTTATTTTTCTTAATCACAGATCTCATTAATTTTTCCTCGTCTGTGGTCTTAGACGGCCAAAAACTCACACAGTCCAGACCAGGCTTTAGAAGGCTACAGACAGCTAATTTGGTCTCAAGTCATCCAGAGCAGTAAAGGAATAGCATAATAACCTATATACAATTGCAGAAAAAATTATTAGACCATCAGAAGTCATCAAGAACAATAGTTATACAATTAAGTACTAACTCCTGTGTGTATCATGTGACTAAAACAGACAGAAAAGAAGACATGGGATGTCTAAAAGCACTGTTTTTGTCAGTACAATGTCATAGACATTGATGGAAGAACTAATGTGATTTTGGTTATCAAGAAAACCATGGAAAATGGAAAGATATCAGCTCAGAAATGGAAGAAAACATAGGGTGGGCTAATTTTTTCCACAACTGTAGGACAGCTCCTAATATTTCTCTGGTTTTAGTGTAAAGAAAGGAAAATTACATGTAAACATTTAAAAACAATGTGTTCCCAAAAATGGGAAAACCTGAACAACCATGCAACCAAGCAGAAATTTCTCAAGAAAGTCAGTGGAACTTTAACAAATCTAGGTCCACTGTGATCAAAAAATTGTAATGCACAAGAGTAAATGATAAACTGAAACATAATACTGTTAAAAATGAACTTATTTTTCCCTAAGAAATGTTAGGTTGTTCATGGTTGTTCATGTTGTTCACATTTTTAAAGGATAGTTTGTAGATGTAAGCATTTTGATCACGTAATTTAGCTTCTTTTTTTTTTTTTCACTCAAAAACAATTTGTAGTTGGCATTATTTATAGGTTATTATGTTGTAATTTATTGGTCTGGTTCACTTTAGATCATATTTGACTGTATGTGGCTCCTGAGCTAAAATGAGTTTGACATTCCTGCTTTAGATCATGGAAAATTCATCCTGTTTTTCATTCGGTTCATGCTGATTTTCCATTAATTCTGCAGATGTTGGTAGTTCTTCAAAAAATATTACCGTAATAGAAAAAGCCATGTGATGATACCTACAGTAGTAAAGTTTTATTAATGTAATATGTATCTGTCTTGTCATAACTGTTGAACATTTTATACAGAAATGGTTTTTGCGTGACTACTTCTACTGTTTTATTAGGGATTGAAGCACCCCGCCCCTTTTGCAGATGAACTGGTGCCAGCTGATGGTAAACCGTACGCCAGAGTCAGTATGGAGGAAGCCAAGAGGGGAACGCCATGTGAGTTTCCCTTTCTCCTAGTGACATTTTTATTCTTTCATTTACTTGTCAGGACAGTCATACCCTCTCACAAACAAGCACTTTAGGAATTAATTAAATCTTTGAAACCTGCATGTCTTGTCTTGTTGCTGTTTTTTTCTGTCCAGCTGAAAGACCGGTCCGGGTGTATGCAGATGGCATCTTTGACGTTTTTCACTCAGGTCATGCCAGAGCACTCATGCAGGCAAAATGCCTCTTCCCAAACACACACCTCATTGTCGGAGGTAAGTGTGTATCTTTTTGTTTCTGTGTAGATTTGAGCTGCTGTTTGTTGTAAATGCACTCAGTGAATAATGTCTTGTATGTGATTGTGTTAAATCTTTGAAAAACCATAAAGAAAGCCTACAGTTGTTTTATTTATTAGGGTGTAAAAATCATGAAATATGATGTAAATGATATAGTAGTAAAACTGGGTGTCATTGTTTAAAGTTTGCAGTGATGATCTGACCCATAAATACAAGGGCTTCACAGTGATGAATGAGGATGAGCGCTACGATGCAGTCAGACATTGCCGGTACGTGGATGAAGTGGTTCGGAATGCTCCCTGGACGCTAACGCCAGAGTTCCTCGCAAAACACAGAGTGAGTGGATGAAAATGACAAAAGCAGCAACAGAAGGGAATTATAATGTAATTTTAATAATGCATTGAAGCTACTCAGTCTGGTCATTGAAAGAAATCTGGAATTGATACATTTTGTGAAGTCATCTTATGTTTTTTTTTTTTTTTTTTTTTTGCATAGTATGTACATCTGAATCTGCTGTGTTGATTTTTATTATAATTAAATTCTCCAGATCGACTTTGTGGCCCATGATGACATCCCATACTCCTCAGCAGGAAGTGATGATGTGTACAAGCACATCAAGGAGGCTGGTGAGTAACCATGAGTGATAGTCTGGAGCATAAAGACATAAGGTCACAGATCTAGTGTAACCTCCGGGGCCTAAAAATAGAAATAATCAGGAAGTTGAGCGAGCACTGTGAATAATTTGATGAGTAAATTAAAAATAACTTAGATATTTGCTTGAACAATACAAATAAACTCAATCAGACTGCTCCCTGAGACAATATTTTTTAAAATAAAAATAGGAAATGTACAAACTGCCCCACAGTGGGTTTATAGAACATAATGACTTTGTAGATATTTTATTCATTTAATGGGTATTTTAATGGCTAATTTAAAAAAAAAAACCCTCATCGATAAAACCTCTTAAATATGCCAAGTATTCTAATCATTTTGGTCAGAGTACAAATTTTAGCCCATTCTAGTGAAAAATTAGCATTTGATGAAGCTTAGAATACCTGTACTGACGATGAAATTTAACTTGTACATTTAGAATTTATTGATTATATTTATATGATTCCTCAAGGTCTCATGAATGTAATAGAGGTTTTTACAGGAACCCTTTAACTACCCCACCAAGAAAAACCCAAAGAAAAATTTTTTGTTTGCATTACTTATTCCCTTACGTGAATAATTTCTAGATTTTTTTTTTATTTTTTTTTTTACCATACTTACTAATATCAACTCAGAAAATGTCAAGAATTTCTACAGTTAATTATTTTAACATATTCATGATGTACTACCACTAATTTAATATTTGCAGCAACAGAGGTTTTGATTTTATAAGAAATAATCCATTATTTGCTTAATTTTTCTACTCTCACCATAAAGACACAAATCAACTATTTATTGTTTTTTTTTTAAGTGTTGAATTTTTTTTTTCGTGGTATCAAGTAATATAATTATGTTCAGGAAGGCCTCTTATACTATGATATGCCAAAAAACATATTCATATCTTTCACATTTTCACTAAAAAGTCTAAATTTCTGTAGTGATTTTTATCTTTCTTGGTCAGGTAGGTTCACATAAGTTAGTTACTTCACTTATCGAAATATAGAGACTAAAAATGTGATAAATCATATGGTCCAGCAAGCAGTCAAAGAGTTAAACAAACTATGGTGTCAAGGACCCTTACGTTTTTCTATAGTTGGAGTGAAAACAAAGGGAGTATTGAGGAGAAAGTGTTCCTCTGTCCACAGGAATGTTTGCTCCCACTCAGCGAACAGAAGGAATCTCCACGTCTGACATCATCACGCGCATCGTCCGAGACTATGACGTGTACGTGAGACGTAACCTACAGAGGGGCTACACAGCCAAGGAACTTAACGTCAGCTTCATTAATGTGGGTAAACTCAACACTGGCTCGACTGTGGTCTGAGCTGAGGCCTGTTAATGCTCATTGTCTTACTTTGTCCACTCTCATCAGGAGAAGAAGTACCACTTGCAGGAGCGTGTGGACAAAGTGAAGAGGAAGGTCCGTGACGTGGAGGAGAAGAGCAAAGAGTTCGTCCAGAAGGTGGAGGAGAAGAGCATCGACCTCATCCAGAAATGGGAGGAGAAGTCCAGGGAGTTTATTGGCAACTTCCTGCAGATGTTTGGGCCAGAGGGAGCGCTGGTGAGACACTGGCCTTTACTCTTAATCCTATGACTGTGATGAGGAAGAACTGTGTATGTTTTTAGTTTTAGTTTTAACACAGTGAGTCATGACCTCCATGTTTATACCAATACCTACTGGAGACTGAGTGGCTGTTCAACATGTTGATATGAATGCAACGCTCCGGAAGGACTGACACTAGAGCCTCAAAATGAAACAAAAATCTATCTACACTGAACATAAAATATTTTAGTGTTAACAGAACAAGTGGGAAATAAGTTTGGATTGTTCTGTTTTTTAATGTTATATCCTCAGTTGCTGAAAAAGACATTGCACAAAGTTCTGTAGGTTAATAATTGAAGTCAGCTGTACACGACCAGGGTTTCTGCCGGTCATTAAAAAGCGTTAAATAGATTGTGAAAATTAAGGCCTTAAATGGCATTAAAAAATATGAAATTTGATGTTCAGAGACATTAAAAAAATTAGATACACTTGATGGAGGAAAAAATTGTTATTCACAATTTAAATTATGTAAACATGTAATATATTTATTATCAGGGCTGCACAATATTGGAAAAAACTGACATTGTGATTTTTTTAACCCTGCAATATATATTGCGATATGAAAAAAATGCTTGATATAATAGCTGTGTGGTGCTGATGTAAATGGTCAAACAAATTAGTTGTGTTAATTCTCGTTGTGACAACAAGTGCAACACACTGTCGACACAGAACACGTGTTTCAGTTTCATCTTTCTTAGCTGAAATAACTCCAGATAACTGACATTGCTTTTCTTTTTTGGCACCCAGTATTTGTTTTTAGTGATTTTCGTCACTCATTTTTCAATGTTGTTACCAGCGACTCCCTCCATGTGCAGGGGCATGGTCTGCTTTAGAAAACTGATTAAGAACGATTGTGATTGGTGGATGGCTGTGCGCAGTGTGTGTCAGATACCCTTGGAATCAAATGAAAACATGTTGAGTTCATTTACCTCTTACAGAACCTGTGATGTGACTATTGCACACATGTATATTGCGCTGATGATGCTCAAACAATATATTGTGCAGCTCTAATATATTCAAATATAGTGTGTGTGTGTGTGTGTATCTGCAGTTGGACATGGGTCTTAATATGTTTAAAAATCATTTAGTTATATTTGCTGATACCAAAGAAACCCTGACAGCTTTAATGAAATCCTGCTGCTTCAGTTGAGTCATACTCTTGTCATCTCAGGGGCCTCTCAAGAGGTGGTCTGAAAATTCAGTCTGTTTTTTCCATCATTTCATTCTGACACACGTCATTATCAACATTATCAACAGCCAGTAGATGTGTTTTCTCTCCAGCACAGAACAGGAAACCAAAAGAGCATAAATGAAATACTTGATGTAATTCTGGCACTGCAATCGAGCAACGGAATCCACTAAAGTGTTTTCTAACTGTAGAGAAGTTAGTGCCATGAACTAATGACCCACAGACAGTAGCTCTACTCATGGGGCTGTGTTTAATTCACTCTCTGTTTAAGTCATTAAAGTAGATTTACCGCCCCCTACAGGAATAACTGAAGTACAATGTTATAGTAGTTTTTTTTTTTTTTTTTTTAATTACTTGCATGGATTTAATACCTCAAATGAACATAAAGTCTGAGTTTTAATTAATAAATCATCATATCTGAAGTTTGAGACTCTTACTATCCTATGAACTCAAAAGGAATTTATTTGCAGTCATGTAATTAATGACCCTGTAAGATTCCCTGTGACTTTAGAAAAATTGTCTTTAGGTGTGAGAGAGGGCCACGCTTCAGTTTTTTTTCAGCCTTTATAAAGTCTTATGCTTATGGTAGGCATAAAGTGGTTGATACAGACTAGAACTAGAATAAATAGGCTGTAAATGAAATTAAGTACAGATGCTAGGCAAGAAGCATTAATGATAAAAACAACCCATGATGCAGTGTTCTCTAGGAAAATCTGGATAGATGATGAATGATGGATTCACACAATGTGGAACTGAACAGAATCTGTAATGATAATTCATTGAGCATGTACATATTTTTCTTTTTAAACAGTTTTACACATTGGCATGTTAATATCCATCTTTAACATGATAATGAGTTCATTTCATCTTATTTCATTCAATTAAGTTTTTAAACCACTTTGGCATAAAGTCACCCAACTGCAATGAGAAATACTGGTGAAGATGCCAAGACAATATCAGAGTTCATCAAATGTTGATTTCTGATCTCCTAAGTTAAACCATTTGCATTACGTGAAATCTGAAAACACTGCATCTTTGTTGTGAGTTTGACCATTTGTCATGTTCCATTTATAAATACTCTAAATATCCATATTTTTATTTGGAATTTTGGCAAAATACTGCCAGTATTTTATGGAATAAACAGAAATTTTTATTTTATGTAAACGTATACCTATACGTATGGAAACAGTGTTGTATCAAAATGATCAAACAAAACTTCTTCAGTATCAAAAATGAATGAGAGAGAATAAAACTCACTGACGCAAAAAAATGTCAACTCAAAGGAAAAACCTCTAGCTTACAAAGTATTTATGAATTTGATTAAGTTTTTGTTTGTGTTCCCTGAGTTTTTATTTTGTTTTGACACAAACCTCTCACGTGGGCAGGGTTTTTCAGGGGTGCACCACCAGTGGCTAGTGAGTATTTGAGTGACAGCTCAGTGCCCACTAGTGGCCCAGAAGTCACAGCAATACAAAAGCCACAACACAACACAATTAACTAACCACAACACAACACAAGTAGCCACAACGGAAGTTTTCCTACAACGGAAACTGGTGGTGACAGGAGTGGACCCTGTGATTACGTAAGTAAATCATTGTTCATAAGTTTTAAATGCTTGCTATTGCTAATGACACTGTTGATGCTTGACGTTGTGTTTCTGTATTTATGTATACAGCCATCTAGCCTCAGGCTGTTATAATTACACAGTTAATGATTATGACTTACCAACGTACTTAGCAACATTAGTGAGCACTGCTATGGAGCGAATACAATAACAGAAGGGCTTGCAGACTGTCATATACTCTGTTATAACTAATGTTACTTGTCTCAAGCTGTGGGAATAGAGACTACTGAATGTACGCTTACAGTATTATTCAGTTTTATTTTCTCCTCGCTGTAACTACAGCCTACCAGCTAGCTCTAAGCCTATGCTTCATTTGTCTTACAGATTTAAAATGTATGGTCCGTTTTGTGGACATGAACGTGTATGTGTGCATCCACTTTCTGTGGTTTTTGGCAAGAATAGCAATTTCTTAAATGAAGTTGAGAAGTGCGGCACAAGTGAAGGTAATGTTTTATCTGTATTTAAGAATTAGCAATGATGTTAAACTATTAGTGTAATGACATGAACAGTGCATGATGGGGTAACAGCAGGGGTCAATGCAGTGTATCAAATACAGTCGCAGAAAAAATTATCAGACTACCCTATGATTTCTTCAATTTCTTGTTCATTTTAATGCCTGGTATTTGTTTGGACAAATATAATAAAAACAAAAATAGCCCATAGTAATTTCATTTCAGAGCTAATATCTATGCATTTTCCATGGTTTTCTTGATAATAATCAAAATCACATAAGTTCTTACATCAATATCTACAACATTGTACTGACAAAAACAGTGCTTTTAGACATTTCATGTTTTTTGTCTGTTTTAGTCACATGATACACAGGAGTTGGTACTTGATTGCATAACCATTATTTTTGATGACATTTAATGGTGCAATCATTTTTTCCGCGACTGTATTGCATGACTTGGGACTAAGTACCTTCACTCACCACTCCACTCCTCTATGGTTTGGAACACAGGATGTATTTTCTGACTCAGAAGATAGCCCAGGAACATCAAGAGAAACATTCGACACTGCATGCGACAGGTATTGTACTTTCCTTTCAAAATGTAATGAATTTTTTTATTTGCAAACATTATTGTCTCAGCAAATACACAGAATTGTATGTACCCGTTAGAATAGAGGATGAAGAGGACTCAGACAGTGATGCAATCGTAGACTGATAGGAAGCAACAGGAGGGCAAAACAGTGAGCTTCTAGGCAGACTACCTGCTTGATAGTGAAGGTTAGTCAATCTTACTGTGAAGTTTTAGCCACACTAATATAAAGACAATGTCCCATTATTGTTGTGGATGCTATGTTAAATCAGTTCATTCCAGTGCTGTGTTCTTCTAGCAGATGTTGGTGCAGTAACCTTGGAAGAGATCTTCATGTTGACCACAGGCCTGCTGTGCGTGTGTCCTGCTGGGATGGACCCTCAGCCACGCCTGCAATTCATTGCAAGTTCAGAAAACCCTATGACAAAGACATGTGCAAACAGCGTAAAACTGCCTCTTTTAGACAGCTACAACACCTTAAAAGAAAATATTAACTTTAGCATTAAGAATTCTCCTGGCTTTGGATTCACTTAACCAACATCATGGGGTACCAGAGTGGTTTTCTCTACCACTCTAACATGATAGTTTTTGTGGTATATAAACTAAAGTAATGCTACTGATGCTGGTTGAATGTAAGTTTACATGTTATTAATGTTGAATATATGTGAATATTTTCAGAACACGACTTTGTCCAAGGCCTGAACACTTATATTTAAAGATTTTATTTGTATATGTACTATTTACCAAACCAGACAAGTACTGGAACATAGTTTAGTTAAAGTTCTGTCATGGTGGTACTTTTGTTATTTTGAAATACATCCATGTCATTTACACATTGTTGTATGTGAATAAAATGACTAAATATTTAACTGTGTTTGTGTGTCTATGGTAACAGCATCACCAGGTTCTACCGCAGAATTTTGTAAATGATTGTGGTCGTGCAGTATTTTGTCTTAAATTATAAATGAGTCAGCATACAAGTAATTGGCTCATTTTAACATTGTTAAGGATCATTTTTCTTAGTAGATTCAATTCAATTCAGTTTTATTTATATCGCCCAGTATTACAACAAGGTTGCCTCACAGGGCTTCACAGAATTTAAGCAAACAAACAGTCATTGAAACAAATGGAAAAATGTCTTGGGCATCCCCTGTCCTTAGACCCTCCTTCTCAACAAGGAAAACTCCAAAACCCAGTGGGAAAAGGAGAAACCTCAGGGAGAACCACAGTGAAGGAGAGATCCACTCCCATGGACTGACATGATGAAATTGGTATTTCTTTAGGTGAATGAGAAATATCACAATATTATTGTTATCACAATGCTGTACACCCATATCGCATATCAGGTTTTACCGATATCATGCAGCCCTAAAGTTTACTGTTAAAACACTGCAACAGTTTTCAGTCAGGCCAGACTTTTGTATTCAGGATAAAATCACAAGTGAATATTATAATACTAATGGATTAGATATTTTATAGCGCTTTCCAAGTCACCCAAAGTGCTTAAAGTTATTGATCCATTATCATTCGCTCTCACATTCTCACTCTGGTGGAGGTAAACTACATCTGTAGTCACAGCTGCCCCGGGGGCAGACTGACGGAAACATGGCTGTCAATTCATGCCTATCAGCCCCTCTGACCACCACCAAACATTCATACACCAGTGTGAGTGACACTGGGGGCAAGTTGGGTGAAGTGTCTTGTTTGCATGAAAATTTATGTCCCAAGGACATAACAGCACATAACTAGGACAGAGCGGGACTTGAACCACCAACCCTTTGGTTATTGGATGACTTGCTCTAAATTCTTAGCCGCAGCCAGTTATATTAAATTTCATGAATGCTAGCTATATATATATATATATATATATATATACTTAAGACACATTGAAGGCTGATCCAACCTGAGTGTTTCAACTAAAAATACAAATTCTCAAATGTGTGTTATGCATTCTTATTTGTTAAAGGTTTTGAGTAAAGCCATGACCATCATGAAAGTTTTGTTGGATGTACAAAATTATCACCTTTATTTAACCAGGAAAAAGCTCTTTGAGATTAAAAATGTTTTTCAAGAGTGTCCTGGCCTAGACAGTGGCAGCAGAAGGTCAATCTCAATCAATATCCTGCCTAGGGCGCCACATAGCCCAGAACTATTCCAGCCGTCTCAGGAAGAGAAATGGCTAAAGTCAGACAAACCGATATTGTGCAGTGGCCTCTAGCTGTATTCCCGTTTAATAAGGCGAGACGTCGGGCAAACAACATTAATTTTTTATGCAGTGGTCAATTTTGAGATTTGGGCTAGTTTACTCCTTCATTGTGTATGTGTTCTTTCAAGTTGTAAGAAAAACATGAAAATATACATTAAGATATTTTATTACAATTTGTTTACTTTTTGGCAGTAAGTTTCTCAAGAATTTACCAAGAAGTTAGCATTCCAACGTGACATGCCAATTTTCATCTGTTTACTGACCGGTATCACCTATGTACACCAAACTGTACAATTAAACACTAAGCAGTATTCTGAAGGAATTTAGGGAGGGGGTTGTTAATAAATCATTCCTGGCCTAATTTATGTGACGTTTTAATAAAAACAATGTCAAAAATTATTTTTTTTAAGGCTGTGGAGAGTATATTTAGATTTCCTAGGTAATCAAAGCAGATATCCTGAAGTCTCTTTGTAATTTGGTTTCTGTCTTATGTCTAAACAAAAGGAAAAACAGAATTTTGCACCTAACTTTGTCAATTATTCAGATCTATAATGCTCCTCACACAAGTATATCAGTAGGAATAGAATATGGATAAGAAATATAGCAATAAATAAGCAGTAAAAACCAAAGTGAGTAATAAGTGTCAAGACTGGCTCTGGGTGCTTGACAAATAGCACGGATAGAACGGGAAGGACTCCAGTACGAAGAGATTAATTAGTGCAGGAGCATTGAAGCAATACACGAACACAAACGACTAGTCCGTAGGATGTCCATGCAGGTCTGCGACGATCGGCGAAGAGGGGGGCCAAAGGTGGGACATCTATTCATACTCCCAGGCCACGCCCACTGGTCACCTAGGAGACACTTGACCCAAACGTCTGATTACGAAGGAGGTTCTCTAGGAGGCACTTAACCAAACATCTGAGTGAGAGAAAGGAAGATAAAGGCCATGCTCCTTAAAACTGAACTAAATTACCAGCTACAGAACCACTGTAGGTGCAACTAGTTACCAAAACTTAAGAATAAACTACACAGCCAACAATAGCCATTTGTAAGATATGGTCGGAACCTGTCCCTCTCCAACCACTTACCCAGCGTTTCTCAAACCCCCACCGCCAGAAGTCTTGGAGCATGTTTAAGAAATCATGAGGCACACCGGCAAAGCAAGCTGGCTAAGGACAAGCATAATAATTACCAGCCCCAAACTGGCTGGTGTCCACTCAGCTCATGATAGAACGATCAGAGGATCTGCAGTTGTGCACCGACACCAATCCCCTTGACTCATGTGCCATTACTTCATGCAGTTCGTGGTGGGAAGATTAAGCATGAGCCCTGCGGGGGTGCACAGCGCTTTGTGGACAAAATGTGGCACAAAACCCACTGGAGTGCCCCATAGATGGTTGCCAAGACAACAATAACCAGTCCATGCCACACTAAACTCCCAAAAGAAAGACAAACCCATATGGGGAAAGGGCCCCTAAATCTACCAGGGAACTCCCAGAAAGAAATCTAGAACAGCACTTACCTCAAAGCCAGGCAACCACTGGACCACAGCCGTCACCAAGGAAAACAATTTACTTACCAAAAGTCCAAATGAACGAACCCCCAATTTACCAAAACTGTCTCTACATGCTTGACAATAACTTGACAGAAAGGGTAGGTCTCCAGTACAAATTACAAAGTACAACGAGATTAGTGCAGGAGCACCAAAACAATGCACGAACACGAGCAACTGTAATCAGTAGGACATCTACATAGGTCCACAATTTATACTCTCAGACCATGCCCACTGGTCACTCAGGAGACATCTGACCAAACAGCCACTTACCAAGGAGTTGTCCAAATATCAGGTTCCCTAGGAGACACTTAACCAAACATCCGAGGAGAGAGAGAGAGGCCACGCCCTATGGCCATCACATAAGCAATATGCACCAAAACTTGTAAGCACTATTTATACTATGAGTGACAAGGGGAAATGTATTGAACACATATTGCCCTTTGTATGAGTGTATAGATATTGCACAAGAGTATTGACCAGTGTACAGTTGCGATTTGAGTTTTCTACTGAAAATCATGCATATTTAATGAGATAATCCTAATTTGCATAATTTAAACATCCAAATTTCAAAAACTTGTAATACATATTTTTTCATACTTGTGTAAGTAATTTACTGTGGAAGTTTCATGGTGACATCTGCTTTTTAAAAAATGTTACCCTATTCACCCATAGTGTCTCACCTTAACTGCCCCCCCCAATAAAGACATTTGATGAGACACCCCCCCCCCGTACCCTTAATGACAAATTTTGACACCTGTTACATCACTAAAGATGTGATTTGACAACAATTAAAAGAGGTTCTATTTTTTTAAATATGTAATACCTGTGATAGGCAGAGGTGACACAACCCATACTAGTCTTTAATTACCTTCGCCAAGGAGGTTATGTTTTTGCCGGCGTTTGTTTGTCTGTCTGTCTGTCTGTTAGCAACTTTCCGCAAAAACTACAGGACGGATTTCGATTAAACTTTCAGAAAATGATGGAAATGACACAAGGAACAATCGATTAGATTTGGGGAGTGATCCGAAATTTTACTCCCATTCAAATGCACTAATTCGTTTTGAACGGTCCTAGTAGCGTCTCTCATCTCCATGAGGGTGTGGGTGGGGCTACCTGAGCTGTGTGTGTGCAGAAGGGGGAAGGGCCAGGTACCGGGCACACAGTCTGTCTGTCTGTCTGTGTCTGTCTGTTAGCAACTTTGCGCAAAAACTACTGGACGGATTTTAAGGAAATTTCATGATTTTTTTTAAAGGACTCTTTAACATTGGGAGATGGGAC
>JAPTGZ010000010.1:13204216-13216129 GCA_029814645.1 Fowleria isostigma | reverse complement strand
TATCCATGCTCTCCTTAAAACTACCAATAGGCCAAATATATCCAGACAGAATTACACCGATTTATGTTTAAATATTGGCTTGGATTATATATATTATCTTTGATGACATTTGTTGGTATGATCTGAAAACGACACCAAGTTATTCTGCCTTGCTAAGAGACTGTTTCCACTGAATTGCATCTAATTGACCAAGATTGCTGCTATTCTCCTGTCTATTTCATATTTATGTGATACTTTTTTTTTTTTTTTTACTGTTTTTGATGACCATGACAAGACTAATAAGTGCATTTTATGTAAAATATTCAACTGTATTGATGGGATTATTGGTTAAAAAGTTATTAAACATTTTAGCTCAGTCGATGCTATTAATCACTGCTGGCTGTTGAGGTTGTTGAGGATTAAAAAGTACTTTTTTTTTTTTTTAAATCTAATGATGAAACATTTAATACCTTTAGATTTGTTTGTTAAGGTAATTACAGAATACATTTTTGTGGACCAGTCATTTTTACTTCCTGAGACTAACAGATTATGCACGCAGAGACTTAATAAATCTTTCTTGTGTATGGATGGCACCTGCATATATGGTTTTAAGGTGGAATGTAATTCTACTCTAGTCAAACATATAATTAGTATCTAACACATATGTACACATATGTATATTTATACACATTCTTTTTATAAACTGGACCTCAATTCTTATACTTTTTTTCCAGTGGCCCTAATCCTAAATTTTATGAGCAAAATACAAACTGAAAAGTGCCCTCTTTCATTAATAAGAAACATTAATTGGGCATTAATAAATGAATCTTTCATTGGCAAAAAATAATAACTCATCTACTCAAACTCATTTTAATAATATAAAATAGAAATATTCTTAAAATATTACCAAAGTTTGACAATAAAACTGTTATCTGAATCTATTTATTGTGTTTTCTATTTCAGCATTAATTCTCATTATTTACTTTGTATTCGGTACTTAACCCTAACTTAACTATTTCATGGATTTTTACAAAAAACATTTCCAATACTCCCTGGTCGTCTTCTTCCAAGTGCCCCCATTTGAGAAAGTCTGACCTCCGGTATCAAACTGACCTCATGAGCTCGTACTCTCCATCAGGGGGGATGAAGCTGATGCTCCGCTCCGAGTCAAATTTACTGAGGCGCACACACTGGTGGAAGGTGCAGTCGTCGATGGCTATGGACTGCTTCCCGCTGTGGGGACAGAGAACACAGCAGATACACAACAGAAGAGTATGAGGTTTAACTAGTACTACCACGTCTCACGTTTTATGGTCAGCTTGGAGAATGAGTCTTGGCAACATAAAAATGCTACACTACATCTACCAATATTCATGGAAAACGAAAACAAAAACATGAGCACACACACAGGCACGTCTGCTAGTACCAAGGCATGAGAACCTGCTGTAGGTTAATGGTTCTGTGACCAAACAAATCACAATTCCTGTTAGGTGTTTGGGTTAAAAAAGGACAGGCAGGTAGGTGTGGGGGAGGGGGTCATAAAACAAACCAACCATTCTAGAAAAAAGAGAAACAACCACCGGGCAAAAGAACTAAGAGTAAACAAAGCCTGTGTGGTTTGTGTTGGATGTGTGAGGAGTTACGGTGCAGAATGTACAGGCTGGTACAAATGTAGCTCGGAATTCAGAAATGTGCTGACACAAGACAGGTGTGTGTGTTTGTGTAGGGATGGCAGAGGGTGAGGACACTTTGTCAGTACAGTACCTTCCTCCCCCTAAATCACTGAGGTACAGCACATAGAAAAGAAAGAGAGGGAAAGAAAGGAGAGATGCATCCAAAGGAAAGAAAAAATTAAAAATAAATCGTAAAGCCGGTCTTGTTGCGAACAACAAGACAACACTCATCACACAGACACAGGGCTAACAGATGAGGTGGGCTCGGATATTTAACTACACAAACATTTTAACCAGTTAGAAACATAAAAGGCGCATTAGCTAAACGGGGCTCTGGAAATCTACAGTTGATCTCATATTTGAATTTGTGTCTCGTTTTATTGTCACTCACCTCTTCCCAGCGTCGTCCGAGGCTCCTCCCTTGCCCTGCTTGTCGATGACTATCTTGTCGTTCATCCCAAATTTGCACTCAGGCATCCCGCTCAGGTAGCTCTTCATCACCACTCGGCCCGATACGTGAGCGCTCAGGACCTGACCTGGACGGGACGCACAGAGAACGGTCAGCAAACTCTGGAGAAGATTCTGGTTTTACATAACTTAATTAGAGTTTCAACAGGTTTGTACAGATTTAAGACTAATAAAGAGGAGAATCATCACAACAGAAAACCATAAATTCAAGAGTTGGATTAAGGAGGCCATTGAGATCGGGAAGTGTGGGAACACCATCAACAGAGACAAGGGGGCGTACACTCTCCCTCACACCTGGGACATGGTTCTGCACCGGCAGCGGACAGTGGGCACGGCCGGGTTGGGGAACCTTTATTGCGAAAGGTTCCCGGCCCATCAGCTGTTTTAAGAACACATCAGCAACGACCATTTGACAGCTCTGATGAAGGCTGGAGGATCAGCCAAAACTGTCAGCAGGTAAAGAAACATCTCAAATTTACTTGTCGGACAAAAAGAAAACCACTAATGAAGATTTAAGACTTTTTAAGACTACTTAGACTAGAGTTGAACGCCTATTTCATGGCCTGGGAGGAAGACTTCGGGGTGGAAATAACAGAGGAGGCATGGCAGGATATAACTGGGTCATGGCAGAGGTCATGAAAGGAGATCCAGACCAGACTAATTAAATATAAAATCCTTCATAGAGTTTATTGGACCCGTGCAAAATGGCTTGATTGAAACTGCGAGGAACACTTTTACATATACCATATTTTTCGGAGCATAAGTTGCACTTTTTTTTCATAGTTTGGCTGGTGCTGCAACTTGTACTCCGGTGGGACTGATACGTTTTTTTCGTCTTCATGATTCATCTTTGGACAGGCGCGACTTATACTCCGGTGCAATTTATAGTCCAAAAAAAATACGGTACTTTATGAATGACAGCTGACCCAAAACCTACAGGAGAATATGATAACATTTATTAACAAAGTGCTTAGTACCAAATTTGTGTGAGAGCTGACACTGTATATTAGGAATCAGCACAAGAAGGGGACTGTGAGCAAATCTAATGGAGTAGTCTGGCCCTTTTTACAGTACCTTTTAATGAATGGATGAGGAAAATTATCAAAATAGCCAACTATGAACTGATTTTCCAGGTCAATAACAAACAGGAGAAATTTTTAAAAACACAGGGCCCCTTTTTAGATGAAGTGCAGAATGGACAACGGACAGAATCTGACTGCAGCCTGGGGTATTCCTACGATAGCATGAGGAGCTTATATTCTGACGCTGTCATGTGTCATTAAATATCTGATGGTTTTATGGTCTTGGTCATGGCCTTATATCGCCTGGAAAATTGTGTAACAGCATATCCTGTATAACAAAATCAAGAGTACTCTATTGTTAATTTTTTTTTTTTTTTTTTTAAATTAACATTTGATTTTCATATTTTTCTTTTTCTTTTTTCCTTTCATTTGAACCCTTTGTACTACTGTAAAATGTTTAATGGATGAAAAGAACAGTGAACAATAATTAATAGTCTTGGAACAGAATTAAATACTTCACGGCCATACTGGCAAAAATTTGTGACTCCTAGAATTTTGGGACTTTATTTCCTCCAACGCCTTGATTCCTACAATTTCAAGTCATTTCTTACCAGCGGCTGCAAATTTAGCAGTAATTGGTTCCTCATTTAAATATAAATTATCATGTTGGAACGAGTGGAACCGAGTCTACTAACGTTACTTTTTTTGCAGCTGTGACATTTTCAACACAGTGAACAAGTTTATGGCAACATAATTTAAGACCTACCATATCAAATTTAATACCTTTTAAAGACGTTTGAGTATTAATTGCAGATTTGTAAATTCAAAACCTAACACTTTAAGACCCCACAGGAACTCTGTTAATAATGTGTGCGAGTCAAACCCCACTGTTCAGTTATGAAGAATGGAAAGACTAACAATAGTAAGTAATATACACCGACACCTTCTGCAGTGGGAGAGTGTAATATGAACACATACATGACTACACCATCACACAGGGGCAAATACATTTGAAGGATCTATTATCACTACAAGTTTTCCAAAAGTCAGAACACAACTGGAATAGAATGCCTTTAAGTGTTCTGCCCCCACTGCCTGGAACAACCTACAGGAGATTTAATTGAAGGAACTGGTCTCTGTAAACACATTCAAAGTAATTTTAAATAAATGGGAAAAGGATAAATCTGGATGTAGGTGTTTTTCTAATTGACTGAATCGGGTTCTGCTTTGAGATGCTTTTAAGGAACATTGTTCTACTTTTAGTGCTTTTTAAAACAATGGTGATGCTTTATTTGTATGTTTTTATCTAGTGTTTCAGCTTTAGTACCGACTTTTCTTGTGTTTTGTGTGTATTTTTATGTATAGTTTTAGTGTGGATATATGGCTGTGATTTCTATTTAGTATAATTTTTGCTGCCATCTTGGCCAGGACACTCTTGAAAAAGACATTTTTAATCCCTTTTGTTCCTGGATAAATTAATAAAAAAAAACCCAAATATTTTACAATTTACAGAAAAAAAGTCAGATCATAAAAGAAAACTGCTCATTTGAAAACACGTGGCGTTACTGGATGAAATAACTCAATAAAAGCAAATAAATACAAATCTAAATCCCTACTTCTTAAGTGTTAAACTCCTGTCAGCGTTTGTTTTCAATGATAAAATCAACCCATTCACTGAACTAGGTGTGACAACCACAGCAGACCTTGCGGTGACATGAGCAGGTTGACGCTCTCGAGCACATCCAGGAAAAGCTCGTTGCGGCGATACTTGATGCCCTCACGACGCCAGCCGATCTGCCCCGTCACCTGGCTGGTGATCTGAGACTGCTCCTCTTTTGTCTGGAGAGACGAAGAGAAACCTTAGAGCAGGCAACAAAAAGGGAAGGCCAACAGGCTCACAAAGGAAAACAGACGATGAAAAGAGATCATTAGCACGGAAGGACAGGTGGAAAACAAGTACGACATGGGTCCTGGGCAGAGAAAACTCATTTCCTTAGCGGGTGGTGTGTTGTTTATTACCTGATGCTGAAGCAGGAAGTATCCGATATGATCCACAGAGAGGAAGAAAAAGAGAAACAACAGAGGATTTCAGTTTCAGAAGATTACTTCTTACATTAACTGGAGATGTCTGAGTCACCACAAACAATTCAGTAGTTAAATTTCACTCACAAATGGCACAAAAATGCTGGAAAATTTTCCTTTTTTACATTACATTTCTACAGGATTTCACAAACGATGAAAAAAATAATATTAAGAATATATAATTATGTGACACAGCAAAATCCTAAAATCTCTACTGCAGTGTTTTTCAACCTTGGGGTCGTGACCTCATGTGGGGTCGCCTGGAATTCAAACGGAGTCGCCTGAAATTTCTAGTAATTGATAAAAATAAAAATTAATAAATTTTTTTAATGATTCAAAGTACATTTCATTGTAATTAAAACACCACACAATTTTTCTAATAAAAATCAAGTTCAAATGAACTGCACATATAATATTTAAGAAGGCATATGTTTATTAATCTTGTTGGTTGAGTTTTAATGTTCATCCTTGTAAATACCAGCTCCACTGACTGTACATATCCTGACCAAGGAAACTAAAATTATCACTTCGTGCAGTAATTTACACCTGGCTTTCTGCCTCCATCCATAATAATACATATTATATAGACTAAATGTCCACTATAATAAACCTTTTACTTGCCACATAGTAAATTATTATATGATCAAAAACAAATTAGTTTGCGCAAAAAAATGTCTGTTTTGAATGTCTGAGGTCGCCAGAAATGAGTGATGTTAAATGGGGTCAGGAGTCAAAATGTTGAAAACACTGGTCTACTGTAAATAAATTTATAAGAGTTTAATGTTTAGATCTAAGTTTCATCATTTGTATGGGTTTCCAAGCCCTGCAAATGTATTAGTTTTTATTGCACTGGGTTGAAATCTGTACTGAATGACCAAGAAACCCTAATTTGCAAAAATATTCATGGAAACAAACACCAATAAAGTCTAATTGAAAAATAATTTCTTGCCCAAAATAAAGAATTTCTGCTAGTTTCCAATTCTGCATCATATTAACTTTGTTCCATCATACCTCATCATAGAAGCTCAATGATGTATTTATATCTGAACCCGCAAACTGTACTACACAAACGACAGTCTATTATGTGTTTAAAAGTATGTAGTTGTATCCCGATATAGTTCAAAAAAACAAAAAAATGCACGTTTCCATATCAATCGGTACATTTGATCCGTTGTGAAGCATGTTTTCATCAACTCTGAGGCCACTTTAGTCCCACTGACCTGTCCCTTAATGCCCTGCTGGGTAATGAAGGTCTTCAGAGCTCCAGTTTCTGAGTTCTGAGGGTAGCCAAAGTCCAGGATCTCTGTATGAACAAGCAAAAACAGATAACAGTAGAAGATAAGATGACTACTATTGATGAATGAAGGGCTGCAACCAGTTACTCTCATTGTCGATCATTATATTGTTTAGTTTATAACATATTAGAAACTACATCATTACTCCACTCCTCAAAAGGGAGGCAAATGGATATTGTTTTTGGCTTGGTTTATTTAACATTCTAGTAGTAAAACCACTGGTTGAATCATACCAAATTGGGTTATAGATTACCAATGACCCACTTACATTTTGGGAGAAGTAGGTCAAAGTTCAGATTTTTTATGAATTTTTAAAGTCTTTCTTTTTCTCCCATTTACGTATAATGGGTGAAATTTAAAATGTCTATAAAAACATCAATTTTGTTTCAATTTACAAACTTGGCACATACACATAAACCCAAAATTATTTATACCCCTGTCAAATACAAGGAAGTTCTTATTCTTTAATTTACAGATAAGTATTTTTCAACTCAGATGTGACATGACTAGGACGTGGAGGAAAGTCTGGAGCCAAGACCAATTTATGTAATTAAAGTTACACTGTTAAAAAGATGTTTATTTAACCGTCTTATGGCTATTTGTCTTGGTATCACTGGAGGTATGAATCATTTTGGTAATGGTGATTTTTGATCAATGTTTAAACACCTTTAACAGTGCAACTTTACTTAAATAAATTGGCCACGTCTCCAGATTTTCCTCCATGTCCTATTTATGTTAAATCCAAGTTGAAATACTGATCTGTAACTTAAGAAAAAAAAAATTCCTTGTATTTGACCAAGGTATGAATTATTTTGGACTTACTGTATTTAAAGGCAATTGAAATGCTGACATCACCACACAGACATGATGACATCAGCTGGATCTATGCCACACAAGCTACAATATGTGCGAGGGGCGGGGTTTAATGTGCCTGGCACCACTTGTTGACTAATTCAATACTTAGCTACTCCAATTAAAAACATCAATTAGCTTTCATAGAACAAAGAATTCCCTCCTGTCTCCTACCGTCCAGCAGCTCATAGATGAGCACAAAGTTGTTCTTGATGTTCTCCTCGCTGATCTTGCCGAAGTAGGCGGTCATGACATCGCACATCTTATACAGAAACTCGAACACCATGGCGGCGTTGACATTTTGCTTGGTGACCGCCGCCAACCAGATGTTGGAGCGCTTGACATGGAAGAAGCTGGTACGAGCGATGTTGGTCACCGGGGATCGAACCTGCTGCCTGGCATGAATCACGTTGACGCGGAACGCATCTACCGCGTTACGTCTGAAGGGCGAAGGACAGCGAGAGACAGGGAGACAAAGAGAGAAGGGTTTACGGTGGGAACTCAGGAAATAGTTGCAGGCTTACACATAACCGAGACTGTTACCAAAAAAAATCCCCCACCCTCCAAGAATCCAGGCAAAATTCTTCAAAATTACTTCCCTTCAAAAGGCCGACTGTTCGGATATCCCCTTGTGAACGAAACTGACATATCCACCCATTCATCTCAAATAATTCAACAAATGTTCATCCAAATTACAGTTAAAAGGAAGAAAAGGAGTGTTGTTGTGTGTAAATGGTGATAATTACAGGAGCGAGGCAGACGGTGTTGAGGTCACACCCAGGCTTTAACGTCAAACTTTACTCTGGTCCATGAGAACCAACATTTTTAACTCAAGTCGGAGCTTTACTTTTGACTTGTTTTCATCTGAAGTGGTGGTAGTCACGTTATTTTCTACTGAAACAATGATGTCAAGTGTACATTATCTTATTGAAAAGATGCTTGGGGAAAACAGAGCTCAGATTAAGGTGGATTTATAAATAACGGGGCTTAAATGTTGTGGAAGCAGCACACTGGAACAGGAAAAATGAGAAGTGAAAGGATGATATTTCACCTTAGAACTATGCACCTGTAACATGTGGAACTACTAACAGGCCAACATAATCATTTCAACTGTCCAAGAATGTTGGCTTTTCTTCAAGTACAGCACATTATAACAACAGAACGACCAAACCTGCTCAGAGAAGTCAATGCTCCCGTTTTGAAATTCTACCAAAAAGAGCAGATAAGACTTTAGCTGGGTTTCCTTTACTAAAATGATGTTAGATATGACATTTGCAGAACCTCAGAGAACTAACATCCACTGCAGTTTCACAAGTTTAAACGTCAATCCAGACGTCGGAACCATGGGATTAATTTGTGTTGATACACAAAACAGAACTAGTGAAATAGCCAAGTACAATAATGATTTTAGTCTAAGGAAAAAAGGACTTATACAGGTGTTTAAACAATTTATGTTGTGGTTTCTGCTTTTTTTTTTTTTAATCCCATGTACTTTAGCTCATTCTGCCCTTTTCTCACTGTAGTTACACAGTTACACACTCGCTCATTGTGCATGATTTTGTTTGCTATTCTGACAAAACCAATTTTTTTTTCCCCTTCAGAATGATGCATTGTCACTGAACTACATGCTTAAGGCTCATTTATGCTCGCTTTACGTCTGTCCGTTTCTAACGTCATGTGTCACTGCTTTCATACTTCCATGCATCCTGTATATTGGAATGAGCGTTTCTGAATCAATCCACCAGAGGGCGCTGCTGTTATTTAACATACTGGTCAAATACCATGAAGAAGAGTAAATTTTTTTGAGAGGAAGAAAGTCAATAATAAAGACACTATTTTTTACTTTTTTTCCAATACATACTGTGTACTTTAGTGTTGATCACATATTCCGAGTGTTTTTATATAGCTTTCTCATATTGTATCTAGCCAAGAACTACTCCTGAAGAAAATTTTGTTTTGTGCACATAATGAAATGATGAAATGAAATGATCTTAAATGGCAACGGCATAGGAGGTTTTACTAATGTGGATACTAATGTTAATATTAAGCATGGTAGTTGTCATAAATGTTAGTAGTTTTTCACTAACTCAGTTGCTCTTTGAAAAGTTCAGCTATTTATGGAAATTATTCTGTTCAAATCTCAACACTGCCTCAATGGTTCTCGTTGGTACTGCTCCATATTCTCTGTCTGGGTACAAATCCGCAAAGTCCTGGAAAATGGACAGAATTATGTATGTAATATACGTCTTAAACGTAGAGCATAAATGAGAACTTGGGCATTGGTCAGTGTAGAAACCTTCAAGTTATACATGTTTACTTAGCATTTTTTCATGCCTCAGAGACTACCTGTTTGAAATGTTGTCAAAATCCAAACATTTATTAGCTCCTTTCTCCTTTATTCAATCAGTATGAAACTGCACTTTAGGCTCTGAAATAAAATACAAACATCTACTTTTTAACCGCTGCCGAAATCCTAGACATTATACAAAACCCCGTCAAAGATCTAAACCAGCTCCCGGTTTCTCTGACAAATCAGGGTAGAAACAAAGGATGAGAGGGCCAAAGTAACCATCATATCCCATGCTCAGACTTCATGCTTAGGCACCGGCAGAGCTGTGAGCAGCAGTGCTCATTCCAGGTCGCTGGCTGTGGCAGAGTCATTGGTTTGTTGGTTGGTTTCCACCGGTTGGCTGTTGTGTCTCGGTGTCTTTACCGCCCGAATATCATGACAGGTGACTCATGCTTGGAGGAAGTTTACTGTGGAATCGGTTGGCATGCAGTTTAGGGTTGGGGGAGGATTGACTGGTATCGGTGGCCATGAGAGGGAAGGCTCATGCTTTATAGGTTGGATCATCTCTTACCTATTCCTACAGGGGCCAAGATGGACAGATGGATGGAATGGTGATACAGAGAGGAGAAGAGGATGAAGTAAAAGGAGAGGAGAGACAAAAATGCACAAGAGACATTTTCGTGCATCATGTACATAAAGTGAGTACCACAGTGTTCTTTATGAGGCCAACGTTGGGACCAAATGGGGCAGGGTCTCTTACTACCAGTTAGGGCTGCACAATTAGTCTAATTTGAATCATGATCACGATTTTGGCTGAAATGATTAAATTATCCTGATCAGCGATCAGGATAACTTAAGATGCAGGCTCTGCTACATATCTAATCAAACACTTTCTTAACTAGTAGTCAGCCAACCACCAGGGGGCGAACGCTTGGTTTAGGCTTTATTAAGCTTTCTAAATAACAAACGAGTGCACCGATGGAAACATTGTATCCATCTACCACCCAAAACCATGCTGAAATACCCGACGCAATATGGTTTTATTTGTTCCAATGAATACAGCAAGTAATGAGGGCTTTAGAAAAATAGTCAAAACACTGGACAAGAAATATGTATATAATGTATCATGCAATTATTTCTCCAAGCATAATAGTAATAATGATAATAATAATAATAATAATAATATTTATTCAGTTAGCCCTGGGTAAATTTTAAATTCTTGGGTAAATGTTATCAGTTATTCTCATTTAAAAGATTCATTTTGCACTGAACACTGTTCACATAGTTTTTTTTAAAAGTAGTGCAATAAAATACAGTTGTTTTCTCTAACATGATGAATAATTGTGATTACAATTTTGATCAAAATAATCATGATTTTGGCCATAATCATGCAGCCCTACTACAGTATACTCCTTTCTTTTCTTTTTACATTATGTTTAAAAAGAAAAGAAAATATTACATATAAAAGAACCCTACATATATAACATTGCAGCAGATATACTGCACTCATGAGAACCACATAATGTGTTGTTTATTCTGCATTGTTGCAGTAATGTGAAGGATCACCCAAAGCCAATAATGACACACATGTCAACATAAATCACAGTGGAGATGTGTGAATGAGAACACAGCCTATGATTGTGTGCAGATGTCTGAATTTCTGTTGAACTAAATATGCAACAGACTTAAAAAATTTCCTCTTTTTACAGTACACCATAAAGTAGGAAATGAGGGGCTGAATTCAGTTACCGATTCCCCATTGTAGCCTTTCTGGGGCATCTTTACTACACACCATGCTGCGTCTGAGAATGTGGCTGCAGCTGTGTCTGTGTGACTGGTAGACAAGAAAGGAGACTGAAAATACAAGCACAGCAATTACATTTTAGCTTCAAAAAATGAATAATGAAAAAGGATGTGTGTTGACACAGGAGTGAGTATTCAACTAAACAAAGCCAACCTGCAGAGCTACGTCTAACACACTTCATGCTGCTTCAGTCCATACTGATTCCATCTAAAACCACCACTTCCTACTCCATTTACCCACTCTTTGTCTTGTGCTAATCTTTTAAATTCCTCCAGCCAGAGGAGAAAGAAAATGTGTTCTAAAGAAGCGATATTTTGCTTTTTTTTTTTTTCCCATTTTAAAACATTTCCTTGTGTCTACTCAACTGTAAGTGCAATGTTTGGGTCTGAATTCTTCATTAATTCAACTCCACAGGTCCATCTTCAAGTCCATTTCTGACTAATGACAG
>JAPTGZ010000010.1:13147077-13165819 GCA_029814645.1 Fowleria isostigma | reverse complement strand
ATCTATCTATCTATCTATCTATCTATCTATCTATCTATCTATCTATCTATCTATCTATCTATCTATCTATAAAAGATACTTGGATAAAAAGTACATTTCAGGGGGTACTCCACTGTAAAAAGTTTGAGAGGACCATAAATAATTCTCATAACTATATTCACTTTAGACAACTAATTCCTGTTCTTTAATGGGAACTACTACGCTGCAGTCCAGTTAAGGAGGCTGTCATGAAGCCATATCTTCTTCCTTTATCTCTGAGTTACAACATACACAGGAAGCTGACCTGCCACACACCAGCAAAAAGACACACCATGCTACATTACAAAGTACAAAGACTTGTCAAACAGCTGTAACTTATAATCGGTGCATTTCATTTATTGGTGCTAGTGGAAGGAAGTGCACATGCTGCTTCACCGCCAGCGCTGTAACATACCGACACATCACTAATTGTATGAATTACATCTGTTTGTCCTGCTGTGAAAAACACAGCTTCTGCTTTGTGTTAACTTCTCAGCTGTTTGGGTGATCAGGTAATTCATGTAAACAGTTTACTAAAGCAGTGGTTCGCAAACTTTTTACAGTGGAGTACTCCCTGAAATATACTTTTTTATCCAAGTAATCCCAACTTTCACTTCAAAATTTTTGATTGAAAAAAAAAAAAAAAAAGAATTAGGCCAAATTTGTTGCTGTGTCAAAGGTGTGTTTATATTTATTAAATTTGTAAACATACATATATTTAACTGTAATAAATTTAAAAAAAAACCCAAAACAACAAATCTACACAAGACAGGATTAGGACCACTGGGAAAAAAATAACATAATTAAGGTCCAATATCTTTCTATTATTATCCTGAGGGAAAAAAAAAAGTCAGAATTCAGAGGGAAAAAATCACAATTCTGAGAAAAGGTCAGACTTTTTTCTCAGAAAAATAATTTTAAAAATGTTTTTAATGTCAGAATTTCAAAATTTAAGATAAGTATGACTTTTTTTCCTCATAATAAAAAAAAAAAAAATTGGACCTTAATCTTTATGCTTTTTTCCCAGTGATCCTTATCCTCTTCCCTATGCATCTTTTAAAGTATTTTGTGCTAAATATGAACTGAAAAGTGCCCTCTTCCATTAATAAGAAAAATAAATTGGTCATTAATTAATGAACCATTCATCAACAAAAAATGACTTATCTACTCAAATAATCTCATGTTGAATAATATGTTCTTCAAATATTACCAAAGATTAAACAAGGTGATTGACAATAAAACTATCATGAATGTATTATGTTTTATATTTTACCATTAACTCTCATTATTTATTTTGTAATCAGAAAATGAGTTACTTCAAGTATTAATGTAAAAAAAAATTCAAGTACTTTCTGGGCTTCTTTCAAGTACCCCCATTTGAGAAACACTGTACTAAGGTATAATAATATATAAATAGTAATTTAGGCTCTTGACTTCCATTTGTGAAATTGTGTCCTTTATCTCAGTTATAAAACTCTTTCAATATAAAATTATAAACAGGTTGAATAAAGTAGAAAACATGACGAGTGTAAATATTTACAGCAGCTGCAGTTTATTGGACTGAATTAGGTTCCATTAGACAACACAAAGTGAGGAGTAAATATAACATCACTCGGCGGACAGTTAAAAATTTTCAGATAACTGATGCTTTACAAAATTGAGTCTGAAATAGATGATCTGTCTACGTTTCATCTGAAAATGATATCATCATGATCTACTGAAATCGTGCCACTGCAGAAGAAGAGCATGGACAATATAATATATTTACGTACAAATACAAAAAAAAAAGTGGGGAAAAGGGTGTTTGGTCTCTTTCTTTTTTGTTTTAAATAACATCTGAAAAGGAGCCGTTTCAATCGTCTAGGAAATCGTCGTCCAGGTTAACGTCTGAGGTGTCGATGTCGTCCAGCTCCATGTTGTCCAGGTCCACTTCCAGCTCATCCAGAACCTGCACAAAGAAGAACAATTTATAATCGGTTATTTTTATCTTAAAAACACTATTAAAAAGTGATCTTACATGGTAGATGTGGAATGATACATTTTATTGTGTAAAATTTACTGGAAGAGAACCTTCAGGGAAAACAGCCAAACAAAACTGCTTACAATACTTTTACTAATTGCAAATGAAGTAATACCAGCCTGGTTAAAACCACAACTCCTGATAACAGTCCAATGGAGGGATAGAACTCAGGAAGTGTATAACATGGAATATATGACTGCAGTAACAGATGAAAACACTAATATTTATGAATAACTGGGACCCCATTATGTTGCATTTTAACTTTATATAACTGTGTTGGTTTTTTTTTTGTTTTTTAAATTTGTCTTAATTCCATCCTTGTATGTGTGTATACGTATGTGTTAGAACCTAAAATAATGTCAAGGTTTTCCCCAGGTTGTAGCTTAATGGTTGAAGCTCTTTCCTGAATATCTTGGTCCCTGTGGGCTAGGACTTGATCCAACCATGGATTTCTAACCCCTCTAAGACTGATACATGTTGCTATATTTTCTTCGGTTATATGACAATTTGTTGCGATGCGCTGTTTGTCTACACATGTGAAATCTAAATTAAAAAGAAGTAAAAAAAAAAAAAAAGAAAAAACAAAACAAACATTTGTGGGAAAAAAAAAAAAAAAAAGGTAAAATCCATACCTTATCCTTCTGTGACTGTGAAAATGTTGGTGTTTCTTCCTCTTCCTCCTCCTCCTCCTCTTCATCGTCCACAGCTGCTGGGGGGGCGGGTTCAGGCTTTGAAGGTGTAATTGCTGCCAGCGCTGCAGGGACGGACTCAGCCTCCTCAATCTCCGGTGTCTGCCAGACAGAATCAGAACGATAGTATGACGTTTTCTGCAAAAATTACACTGCTTTAAGGAAATTACTGACACTGATTAAAAATACTGTAGACGCACCTTTGTGACGGGTAGAGGGAACGTTCCCTTGGGCTCATATCCCAGAGCCTCCTCAAGAATGTTTCTGTCTTCATTAGGCTGAAAGAAGGAATGTATGGTTTAAGACTGTTTACAGTTTTATTACAAGTATTACACTAATATAGAATTATTCTCTCTTCCAGATCTGTATGTTGTATTAAAGTTAGTTTTGTTGTACTAGTGAGTGTAATGAGTGTTTACAACTAATTTCTCTGATATAATTGCAACTATACAAGTTTAAGTAGTGAAACTGGGAGTGGGAGTAAATAAGTTTTACTTCTTCTCACTCCCCCTCAGGTTACTAGGGGTGTATATTAATAGTGAATGATTGTATATGTTTATGTATATTGTAATGATATGTATATTATTTTATCATGGTGTCTGCAATCTGTTGCGTTTTATTAATATTTTTCTCTTTATTGGGTACATTTGTGTTTTGTATGTAGTGTTAAAGTTAACTTGTATGAGTGTTTACAACTAATTTCTCTGATTGTGAATTATTGTATATGTTCATGTATATATGTGTACACAATGAAATACATATAATCTGTAGATGTTATGTTATTTCTGTTGTTATTAAATGAAACAACATTGTATATAGATTGCACAAGCTCAAAATAAACCAATCAATGTCAAAGCTGTACAACTTACCGTGATGAGAGGATAATCTGTAGCAGGTCTAGAAGTGCCCAGACAGGTCTCTCGGAGGTAGTGCTCAGCGCCAAAGGCTTCTCTGAGCCCAGGGAACAGATTCTCATATTCTGTAGGATCTGCCAGAGATTCAGCTGCCTGTGAAGGAAATGAAGAACAACAAGACATGGTAAAGACAAGGCCAACCTTTATACACATATCAGAAATAATCTTCTTCTTCTCCTATCGGCTGTTTCCTTCAGGGGTCGGCACAGCGAATCATCTGCCTCCCTCTCACCCTATCCTCTGCGTCTTCTTCTTTCACACCAACTAACTTCATCCTCTTTCACCACATCTAATTCAAGTGACAAACCTTCTGGTTGACTTTGGCCAGGTTTTCCCTCCACAGTTTGACCACTCGGGATACCTGGCTGGGCAGGTAGGTGCGAGCCAGGAAGGCAGCTTCAGGTAGTCTGTTAGTCCTGATCAGAAGCTCCAGACACTGATCCAGTCTGTTGGAGAGAACACAACATGGACAAAGGTTATCTGGGCCATCCAAAAAAGTGCACCAGAGTTATCACTTGTCCATCTCATACATGTGGTACTCACTTTCCCTGCAGAAAGTAGGTCATGAAGGCCACGTTGTTCTTTCCATCCCTCTCTGCCCCCTCAGCCAGCTTGCCCACCATAGTGGCGTTACCAGAGGCTGTAGCGAGGAGCAGCAGACCACCGTAATCCTGGGCATGGTGCAGGCACTCCTGGGCCAAGCCGAACTGACACTTGCTGATCGCTAGCTCTGCTAACTGCTTCCACTTCTGCTCAGACTGAAGGGATTACAATGATATGCACATCAGAAAGGAGTGGATGCACAACCTGATACAAAAACTAAAAAAAATCAAAAACTAAACACAGCATAGCTTTCCCAACTTTAGTTCACCAATTAACATGATCATTCATAGGAAGGGAGATTGGGCATTTGCATTTATTCCCACTGTAAAGATCCAAACTTCACTGCTGAGCAGAAAAAAAAAGAGCAGCATCTCCATCATACCTCTGCCTCCACAGCCAACTGGTACGCAATCTTCAGTTCACCAAGCTGCAAAGCCAGCTCAAATCTGTGCTCTGGGTCTGTAGAGACAGCCAGCGCCTGCTGCTTGAAACCCTGGGAAGACAAAGGAACATGTTAAACCAACATGCAACAAGGTGGTCCAACATAACGAGCAAAAAAATTAAAAGTTTAATTTCCACTTATTTGAACCCTGCATTAGGAAGTCCCATCTATAAAACTAACAAGAGTAAAATTTGATACAATTTTGAGGTGATTTAGAGGTTGCACAAGGTGCATGAAGTTTCAAGAAATTGCAGATTTGTCATATATATTGGTACTCATTATGCTAGTCACTTGCTGAAGGGCCACACCCAAGGGTGCTGGGTGACTCGTACATAAGTAGTAGCAAACATGTCGCCCAGTACACTGGGCACTGGAACCCTGTTGTTAGCATTCACATTTTTATTTTTATTCTTCCGTTGATAAAAGTGGTGCTGCAGGATAAACCATGCAAGGTAGAGCGGTGAACTATGGAGGGTTGGTCCAGACCCCTGCACATACCTCAGACACAAAAAAAAAAAATCACATATGTCCATCAGAAGGGGTGCTATACTTGAGGCAAATGCAGTTTGGCCTATAACTCTCAAACCACACATATCCTCAGATTCTCTGAATAGCGATGAATCACCTGGACTAGGCCCCACCCATTTCTGCCGTTGTTTTTATTTTCAGAAAATTGTAAAAAGTGAAAAAATACTTTTTTGAACTCCTAGGGGTTTTGTCCTCCCTTGAATCTTGACATGGATACTCTTCACCCTGACCTGATCCAAAGTTATCAAAAGAACTTTGTTCGGTTAAAAAAAAAAAGAGCAAATAATAACAAACCAATTTCCCATCGTCAAAATCTCATTCTTTAAAATGTGTGCTAATCAGCTGTTACCATGGTGATAAGCTGCCATGGTGATGTCCAGCAAACATTCAAAGTGAATGGTTACTTTTACGTTGTTTCGGGATACCAGTAATTGATATTCAACATAGACACACACATATACAGCCATCTTTTACATAATTGATTATATTGAACATAAAGAGTGACACAAGTTAAATTCTTTATTTCCTTACCTGTTTCTCCAGGAAATGGGCCACCCTGGTGCGCTGCTCTTTAGGAATTGTGGGTAGCACTTTATCAGCCATTCCAAAGTCTCTCCTCATTACTGCAGTCTGGTACTCGAGGACGGAGACCAGTAGAGAGTAGCTGACGATGTTGAGCTCCTTATCCCCCAAATACAAACGGTCGTCTTTGGGGATGTAGCCCAGTAGGTACATGGTTCTACACAGGGGCAGAGGTAACTAAATTAACTTTCTGAACATGGCTGCTGCTCTCATAAATGTGTGTATTCATCTAGGCAATACATTTACATGATCAAACATTCTGACACCCCCCCCCAAATACACGTACACACACATATATGGACAATGGATCAAAGAAGTTATGCATCATATTCATCTAGATGTATCATTAGGGGTTCCAACAGGAATTTCTCTGCCATTTGGCAGTCATTTATCAGCTTTTTAGAAGGTATGGTAGCTACTGACATCTATGCAACTCCATATCTGTGCACCTTTTTACTTATTCTTTTTGAAACTCATTTTAAATTTTTTTTCCCCTTATTTATTTAGTCATGTGTATGTGAACTTACAAATATGAATGTGCGTATATATGTACATATATGTGTGTATCTACACATATTTGAAGGGGTTTATATATATTTTTTTATGTATATTAAGTTCAGCTGTATGTTAACTCGGCAGGGGTCCAGTAATTGGAATGGGTGGGCAGTTAGACAAGAACTAGATCCAACAGTTTCATTTCAAGTTGTATGTTTGTTAAACATTTGAAAATAAAAAAGACCTTGACAAAAAAACCAAAATCTGACTCTTACCTGTCCAGATGAGCAATAGTCACAATCTCCCCTCCGACGTAGTAGTTGAGTCTGTTTACTGAACTGGTGTAGATAAAACAGTCTCCAACCCACAGTCCAGTCTTGACAATCTCATGAATTTCTCCCTGAACCTGATGCATCAGGAAGACAGAAGTATGATAAAAAGAAATCAGCACAACGTTCTTGCCTCCCATTTTAAATATATTTTGCTATAGACACTTCTCTATGTATATTCTACATGCATATTGTCTATCTATTTCTATATGCATACTGTAATTCTCTAAGCATAATTCTATATGCAGATTCTTGATGTATAATTCTTTACGCATATTTTCTGCATATATTCACTATGTTTAATTCTATGTGTATTCCCTGTATATACTCCTCTATGCAGACTTGCTCATGTAAATTTTATGCATATGGTGTTTTTCTTTTTTTAGCAATCTTTCCATGTATATCTGTGTACACATAATGAGATGTATATGAACAATATTGAATATTATACATGTATATGTAATTAGCACTGTACATAGAGTGCATAAGCTCGAAATAAACTAATAAACTAAACTATACATGGTACATAGAGCTAAGCAGTGCTATGCTAAAAGAAAGACAGACATTGAGAAGAAGAGCCTCCTCCAAGAACCCACCTCAAAAGCGTCTTCAATTCCATCTTCTGTGACTCCTTCATTGTTTTCTTGGGAGGCGGCTACTTTGTCTGCCAGGTAACGCAGAATGAAAAATGACTCCTCTGTAGCTATGCACACCAGCTCCCCAGAGTCGGACCAGAAGATCTAAATAAAAAAAGTACAAGAAAGAGGATAAGTGAAAGTCAGACCGGCACACTAAAAACTTACAAATATTACTCAAGAGGATTTCTCATGTTTATATAAAGAGCACCTAATTACTCAACTATGGAAGTATAAATAGCAAACATTTAAATTTCCCTTAGTCCTTATTTTGCCCTTTTTGTGTCAGCAACTCACATGTTTGGGCTGGATCTCAATGCGGCGGATCAGTTCTGTGTTTTCCCAGTCGTAAAACGCGAGGCCATTCACTGACCGGACTCCAAGCAAGAAGCCTCCATAGATCCCTTCAGGCAAGAGTGGAAACACATTAAGTGAGGAAGAGGGTTGGAACTATGCCCATCCAAGAGCCAAAGATAAATTACACAAAGTTACCTTCAGCTCCAAAGTCAGGCTTAAAAGATTTCTTTTCTTTGAAGTTCTTGAAGATTTTGACGATACTGCTGCTCTCTCTGATGGCATATCTAGTTTAAACACAGTGTAGCGGTACCATGAGTGAAACAGAGTGGCTACAAATTCTTATAAGATGTGAGAAATATAGTAGGAGAACCGGGTAATTTCTAGTAAAATTTCTTTTTAAACTCATAAGAACCCAGTGTAACATTTGTGGCACTTCCCAAACACATTTTTCTCTACTTTAACTATCCTTAAGTGGTTTAGCACCATTTAATGTAATATTATTTTTTGTTTTTTGTGTTTATTTCAGTGAAAATCAGGTATTTTCCAACATTATTTTACTAATTATGCAGATGTTCATAAACATTTAGAGTAAAATTGAGGAGTATTCCATCAAAACCAGAGAAAACTGAAGAAAGAAGTTACTTTTTCAGCAAAATCTATCTTTAACTTAACATAAACCCATTGTGTCCATCCACTGTCATTGATCCAACTCCAGAGGTTTTACTGGTGAATCAATGTTGTAGAAGATGACAGTGTTTCCACAGTAACTATGGAGTGTCTGAACGTCCAAATAAATCATATGTGATGACCATAAAAAGATGACAAATTGTATTTTACACCAATTATTTACATGTATTAGTGGATCAACAGGGTACTGTTTAATAACAGTTTGTATCAGTAGATAATTTTGGTAGACGGTGAATGTTTGGGTCTTTATGAGTCAAAAATGATTAAATATAGAGAACATTTCTATTGGGAACCAACACAAAAGTAGTGCTGGGTCTTTACTGGTTAAAATCAGTTTATGTGTGATTCAACATTTTCAGAGGTAGAGGGTTGCATCACATATTTTAGTACTTACTCAGATGAGTCATGTGCCCAGACAAACTCCTGTGCTGAGCCAAAACTCTTGTTCCTCAAAGCCATAGCGGTATAGATGATGTACTCTCCATCGCCACACACCACAACAAACCTGAAGGAGACAAACACATAGAAATGAGTGTCAGAGGGCCTTGGATGTAGACTCATTCTCTGCACCACCCTGTCTGCCAGACACAACCATTTTGTGCCGGTTGTCTGTCTTTGTACCTTCCGTTGGGGTTATGCTGGATGGTTTGTGGGTAAATCTCACAGCTGCCCATGTCTTTGACAGCCAGTGGCAGCCTCTCTCCATCCTTGATCTCAGCATCTCCCATAGCCTTCAAGTTAGCCTGCTGGATTTCACTGTGTTTGGCCCAGATGATTTTTCCGTTGGTGTCCATAGACATGGCCGGCTCCTCACGACCCACCTACGCAGAGACATATATTTTGATCTATATATATTTGTTTTGATTTCTTCTACTGATAGGTCTTGGTAAGGACTCAATCAAAACAAAAACAAAAGACATAGTTGACATCATGGAGTAGCATGGAAATGGTTTTCCTCCATCATTGCAAAACCTATCTGACATAGCAAAGGAAAAATTTACACTTTCATGTAAGAGAATGAATTAAATTTTAGTGAAAATTTTGGTGTTTTCACATTTTGTCATTTTATTCTATCGAAATCAACATGAGTAAAGTTATCTTAAAGTTAGATAAAGGAATGCGACACCTCTGACAGAAAACAAAATGAAACAGGCCATCACACTGAACGAAATTATGGCTCTGAATCTGAACATTGCAGTAAAGATTTCATATGTTCACAAGTTATCAAAAAATACAATATGAGCCCCATCAGTTTTAGACATTCTAAAGCAAAAACACTACATATTATTAATTTAAGCTTTTGAATGTAAATAAAAAAAGTCAAATCATCATGATCAAATTAGAGAAATGAATCTTTTCCTGTCACCTTGATAATGATGCTGCCTTCATCATAGCCCAGTGCCACATTGTTAGAGCCTCTGAGTCCACACACGCACCACACTCGCTCCATGCCATAATTCAGTGTGCTCTCTAGGCGGTAAGTGCTGGAGTGCCAAATTCGCACCGTACCTATTAAGACAGGAGATGATATTAAAGATGAACAAATCAAAAACGAGTTAGATCTAGTGTTTTGATAAACAGAAGTTGAACTCCTCCTCACCATCCTCTGATCCAGTGATGATGATTGGCAACTCTGGGTGGAAGCTGACACAAGAAACATTCTGTGCGTGGCCCTCTAGTGTCTGAACGCAGGTCTTATTCTACAACACAGAGAGGAAAAGCTGTAGCACACTTCTATCAAGTGCTCAAAGAAAAGAAAAGACAGGCCAATGGGGTCAAGGGGTCAAATCCGGCCTGCCACAGGGTCCAATCTGGCCCATGTGATGAATATAAAATATAAAAGTTACACTGAAGATATGAACCATCAAGGATGTTAAAATAATTTTAGGTTAATTCGATTTAAAGTGGGTCAGACCAGCAAAATACTATTGTAATAAATGATAAATAATGAAAACTGCAAATTTTTGTCTTTGTTTGAGTGTAAAAAAGTATAATTATACAAAATGTTTCCATTTACAGACTAGCCTTGTACAATATATGTGAACATTCTGAAATGGCTTAAGACAATTAAGTATAATTTTAGCAATATTCTGCCTGATATTAAATGTTTTCTGTATTTGTTGATCCACTGTGATCTGTAAATTGTAATGAACATGTAAAAATGAGTTAGTTCAAAGTTGTTCATGTTTTCACATTTTTTAAAGGATAATTTACAGATGTAAACTTTTGATAATATAATTCTGCTTTTTTCACTCTAAAACATAGAAGTTAGACATGAAAATTTTAGAATTTACAATATTTATTATATATTATGTTATTTTACTGATACGGCCTACTTCAGGTCATATTGAGCTGAATATGGCCCCTACTAACATAGCATATCATTAACCCTGACAGTTTTAAGCTTCTGTTTCTATCATATAGTATTATATGGTATATAGCATTTCTGATTCTAATAATCATTGGTTTTGTTAGTACAGTGGGTCATTTGGATGATTTCTCCTTCTAACCTGTGTAAACATAAAAATGAAAAGCACCAATAATATATCAGAAACATGAAGGATTTTTTTTTACCTGATAGTCCCAGATCTTGACCTGACGATCATCAGCCCCAGATATAAGATAGGGCTTGTCTCCGCCGCTGTAGTAATCAATGCAGTTAACTCCTTTCTCATGACCTTCCAAAGTGAAGTTAGGAGATGAGGAGCCTAACTGCCAAACCTACAGCAACCCAGAGGACATTAAAAAAAAAATAATGGAACTTCCAATATTAACTGAGGAGACACAATATTTTATAAGTGTGTGGTATATTTAGTCTTAATTAAAGTAGAAGCAACTGAAAGTGACAACAGTATAAGCTATTAGTTCCTACCTTAATTGTTCTGTCCAGGGAGGCACTGGCAAACTGATTATTATCCTTGGGATTGATAACAATTTGCATGACGTAGTGAGTGTGACCTTCAAACACTTGGCTGCACGACCACTTCTTCTCCCAGTCCCACAGCTTGATCAGCATGTCATCTACAATTACATAGACAAATATTTATGCTCATGATCACATTCAATCAGTACATATGTATTCAAGAGGTCAAAACACCACAATTTTGGTGTTGTAGGTGTTTAATCAATCCTAATAAAAGTGTTGCGTACCACTACTGGTGAGGATGTAGGGTTGTGTTGGGTGGACAGCAATGCAGCGAATGTAGTCTGAGTGAGCCTCAAACATATGGACCCGCTCCAAGGTGTTGTAGTTAAACACACGAATCTGCATGTCATCCTGTGCGAAAAAAAGATAATGTTTTGCTTATTATCAAATCCACAGCACATATAGTCAATGGGAAAAATAAATAAATCTTAACATCATTGAGTGTTTAAGAGTAAAAACTAGAGGAATTCTAAATGTGAACACTGCAGTATGATTAATCGCTCAAAATTCAGCTGACCTTAACATAATACTCAAAGCATTTCTGAGGTCTGATCTCTGTACAATCAAGCAAATATAACTCACCGCTCCAGTAATGACCCAGTTCTTCCTTGCAACAAATTTTGATGCTCTCACAGGGAGGTCACACACTTCAAAAGTTTTCACCAGTGTCTATGAAAGAACAATATTTGGTTAAACATTTCCCAAACTACACATTTGATAAAACCATTAATCGCACCGTGACATATTGATGCCTGTATGTTTAGCCATCAGATATTCATTAATTCATTTTCATTTATTTCGAGAAAATGAGAAAGCAACACAAATGACCTGCATACAACAGTATCTGATAATGCTAAGACATTCAACAAAATTTATAAGTTCAATAAATTGATCCATTTAAGCTTGAAAATGAGTGGGAATAAGAAAAATGTATTTAATCCCAACCCTTTTCTCATCAATAACTTAACATAATGATTTTTCAATACTTTCTCCTGCCTATAAACTTCCAACCAGGACAATGACCACATAGGCCTATACAGATCTAATAAACTCATTCATCAGATATCATTTAGCACAGAGTAGTCCCAGTAGTATGTGATCGTACCTGTGTTTCGTGGTTCCACACACAGACACTGCCGTTGTACAGACTGGCCAGCATCCATGGCTCAGTGGGATGAAGGTCCACACTCTTCACTCGGTCTGACCTGGCCGTCAGCCTCCGCTTAATATCCAGCCTCAGAGGCTACAAAACGAAATCAATATGGCAGTGTTATTTCCAGATGGGCAACTATTGTATCAAAAGATATTTATAAATTTTTTAGCAACCCTGATTCGTCAGCTTAAGGAAACGGAATAGCAGATGTGACAGTCAAGTCAAAGCAACGTTAGCATGCTAATATTTAGCCGTGCATATTCTCTACACTTATTACATCACAATATCGTATAAAATCATTAATCTTTCATTGGTTAAAACTCTTAAGACAAAAATAAACACATATAAAGCCAGTAAAAGTCAATGTTATGATTGTAAATAGCGGATAGTTTCAAGCTTCCAGGTTAGGTCAAGCTAAGTAGCCGCTATGCTATTTACTAGAGCACTTTATTTGACACCGGTTCGGAGGCGTTTTTGATAAATAATATGAATGAAGTACGTATAAAGAAACTAAACATGCACGGGTTGAATTTTCAAATCCTCTTACCATTTTGTATCCCCTGATGTCGCAATATATTCAGTTAATCTATATGAACAATTGCAGTCGGGATCCAAATGTTGCGATTTGAGTGAACAGTGCAGTGGACACTGACGTGGAACTTCCTGAAACCTGATCTCGCGAGATTTGCGTCTGAAATGGTGACGTGACATGAAGGGTGATTCAGCTACAGCAAAACATGAAAAAACAAACCCCCCCCAAAAAACAACCAACACACTAATGAAGTACAAATATAAAGTACTTCATATGAGTACGTGTGTTTTATTTTACTTTATAGATAGTCTTCCAATTAATTTTAGAGACAACATTAGCTCCTTTTACAGCTTCAGATACTTCAGGCATTTTTTTTTAACAGTCATTTAACTTTTTTATCCTCCTGTCCAGAGAATACAGTGTAATACAAAATTTATAGAAGAGGAATTTCAGTGTAATAGTGACAACTTTCAATATTTTCTTCTACCAGTGGTTTGGTACAATTCCTGAGTAACAAGTTGAGATGTTATATATTGAGATATATGGTCATGCGTTATCAAGGGAATGCAAGCAAAGCCAAAGTTTAAAAAGGAAAAAAAAAAAAAGGAAAAATTTATTTCATTTCATTTTCATTTTATTTCATTTTGAGCTCACGCACTCCATGTACAGTGGCAATTTCATTTACATGTACAATAATCAACACTGTTCATATACATCTCACACATGTGTACACAGTCATACATTGAAAGACTGCACACATACAAGAGAACAAGTACTTATAGAACGTAAATATCAAACTATACATATTGAATTATACAGGAAGATTGTTCATGTAGAAATACAGAGACTGTACATGTAGCAAATACAAATACATTTGTATAAAATAAAATAAAATACAAATACAAATACAAATACATTTAGAGATGAGTGTCAAAATTGTGTTGTTTTATGAGAGTTAAAATAAGTTGCTGTGTTTAGGACAGTAAAACTAGTCGCACTGTATGTTTTACTCATGGGTATGTGGTCACATATTTCCTCCAGCAGATGGCGTTGCAAGCATTGGTGTCACAACACCCTGACCCCTCAGTCCCTGTCTATTAACCTCTTCAGTAAAGCATTTATGTGTTTGGTTAAAACATTTTTTTGACTTCCTCCTGACTGAAAATTTCTCCCAAATTCCACATAAAAATGTTGTCAGAGCAGAAAATGACTACTTATGAAGGGTTTACCAATCATTATTGGCTTGAGTAACCTTGATTATGTATCACAGCTTTCATTTTTATTTTCAGTCTTGGGTCATTTATTTCCCCTCTGACCTAAAAATGCAAGTGTTTCAGCTGTGACTCATGGCTACCAACCATCTGTCTTTTCTACATTTCAGAGGTCTCAGTAGGTTTATGGTGTCTCCTAATATTTTCTACAATTGTACGTGAATATACTAGGGGTTGACAACCTGCGCTTTTTGAGTTGCAAATAAATAAATAAATAATGGAAAGCATAATAATCATCATTAACATTCTCTATTTTAATATTTTGGCCACTAAAATGCTCTGCATGTCATGTTGTACCTGGGCCATTATACTGTATAACTGGAGGACTTTTTGAGTTCCTTTTACAGGGTACCCTAGTTGACAGGTATAGTTTACAATTTTTTTCTGTTTTTATTCTTAAAATCGACATAACTATATCGCCACATGGCATTTATATGTATATGAAAAGTATTGACATAAAAAAGACCAAAGTGCTTTACATCAAGATAGAATTAAAATACACAATAAAAATATAATGAGAATCATTCATTCATTCATTCATTTTCTGAACCCACTTTATCCTCACTAGGGTCACGGGGATCACATGGAGCCTATCCCAGCTACTTAAGGGCGAAGGCGGGGTACACCCTGGACATTTCACTTCATCACAGGGCTGACATATAGAGACAAACAACAACTCTCACATTCACACCTATGGACAGTTCAGATTAACCAATTAACCTATCAGTGCATGTCTTTGGAAATGACATCATGTGGAGCAGGTCATGTGATTTGGAATAAACACAGTTCCTTCAGAGGTGTTTTTGTAATGGGTAACTTAGTTGAAAGTGATTTCTCAGACACAAATAAATATGCTATTTTCCATATAAAATTTGATATATTAAAAAAAAATAAAAAAAAATATGAACATCAACTTAATAAAAAGAACACAATCAAAACAAATAATCTCATAATCTCATTTTATTATTGTTTAGAAGGTGGTTGTTAATAAATTTGGACATTATTTAGTTGACATTTTAGCATATCTAGTCATTTATTAATTATTTATTAATGACTTATTGATAAGTGATTGTTTCTGTAATTACATAATAGACATGATCATAATGAACATAAAAAATATGAGGTTTTTTTTTAAACTTTTAATAAATATGTATGCTTGACTGTCTTGGAGTGATAAATATTGATTCCACTCAGTTACTACTTTACCTGTGTTTAAATCATTAGTCTTAGTAGATCAGCAAGTACAGCATGGCAGAATTACATCTTCATATATGGGAAAGTCTAGTCTAATCTATTACACTGCTAAAGAATCTGGTTGTTATGCTTAAGTGTTATCAGAGTTAACTGTTTTATGAATTGCAACACGACCTGTCAACCTCAATTACAATTTCCAATATCTGTATTGGCATCATTTGATGTTTTAAAGGCATTTTTAAAAAACTAACATTAACGACTAAAACTGGACTAAAACCCTTTTTAGTTTTCGTTAACTAAAACTAGACTAAAACTATCAAGGATAGAAATGACTAAAATGTGATTAAAACTAAAAGGCATTTCATCCAAAAGACTAGGACTAAAGCTAAATAAAAATGGCTGCCAAAAACAACACTGTATGCAAGGTATATCTGATGGTCTTCACAAGTCCCTCAATTATTTATTAACCCATCTGCTTTAATTGACTTTTTTTTGGATCCTTTTTTGTTCTTTTAGGCCAAAAATGTCTCCTCAGTAAGGAAAGGTTACTGACCTGTTGAGTCCACCCTAGACTACACAGATCCAAAAGTCTTAAAATGCTACTGATTTTCTATGAGTGACAAAGTACCTCTGCCTGAGTGTTAGATCCACCTGACCTTAAAACTGATCAATAACAGGCCTACATTCACACACAGCATGGTTTAGTCTCAAAAGCACCTTTATTTGTTGTAATTCATTCACAGAGGAGCACACACAGACCTTTTAGAGCAAGTATATAAATACAAAAACAGACATTTGCCTCTTTATTCTTTTCGCTTGAACACCTGAATACAAACTATGTCCTCACACGTCAGCTCCTGTGAGTAAGAAACAAAACAAAAGGACAACGTTACCTCGTACATTCAACTGTGTGATCTCATTTTACCTGGAGTTCCAATCCTGATTAAAAACTTTCAGCGATCGTGTCGTGAGCCCACCAGATAGAGTTTGTCGTCTTGGATCCAGTGCTTCCAGCCCCGGTTGGCCTTCTCTCCTTTCTGTGTGCACACCAGCTTGTCCCCCTCCCACGTCACCAGACTCTACACGATTACATAACACACTTTAATCATTGAGCTCTTCTGACAGTTTTGACTTTCCATTTAAAATGTCATGCGAAATTAAAAATGCAAGCCACTTAAATTAAAAGCTCTTTCCATCTTCTATTTCTTATAGAAACGCCTTTGCAAAATGTGCTCCGCAGTCATTAGACTCAAATTAATATTGCTTTCATGGTAATGTACAGTTCACAGAAACAGCAGGGACAGAGTATTTACTCTTGTTGTGGACAGAAAAATCTTTAATTTATTGCACAGCCTGCCTCTGAGGAGTGTGAATGTTGGCATGTAACAGTAGTCAGTCTTTAATTACTCATGCTATCACTGATTAACACTAATAGCCTTTACTAGAATATGAATTTACCCTTTGTTCCTTTACCATCAATCACTGTATATAACCTTGTACTGTATGTGTGTGGTTGTTTTATTGTTATGTTGTTTTATATGGACTTTTGACTCTGAAATAAAGATTGATTGACTGATTGATAACTGAAATAATATGTCTTTTTATTTAACATTTTTGTCTTTACATCAGACTCAGGAAGTGTTGCGTCTATTTGTAGGGAGGATTTGTGGTGACTGTTAGAACAGTAATAAAAAATACAATAAATAAATAAATAAAATAAACAATAATTATTATGATATGCCATGATCTTAAGTTTGCACTGCACTGTTTGCACTATCTGCACTGAACATACTGTATATATTGTGTATATATTGTTTTTTTTTATTATTATTCATATGTATTTCTCTTTATTAATCTTTGTAACAAGTGCTCTTTTGTATGTACCATCCTCTTCAAGTCATGCTGCTCATATGTTCATTTAATTGCCCCTGGTGACAAATAAAGTTTTTCTGAATTTGAATCTTGTCAAAGGCAACATGAGGTGTACCCACCTTGACGTTTCTGTTGTCTAATCCCTTGGTGTACTCATCAAATTCCACTCCTACGGTGAAGGCCAGCTCATAATTCCTGAAGGTGCTTAGGGTTTTGAACTCAAAGTTGTCTCCATCTTGAGTAACAACCTTGGTCTGGGACAAGGATATTGCAATTTTCCTCGTGGCAAAGTCAATATCTGGGATCGGAATAGAGAGGCTTAGTCATACAGGATGTTCAAAGCAGTCAAATTAGAGTCATCTGAGAAAATGATATCAGACAGGCTGAGATAATATGAAGATAAGTGATGTGCAATTCTCGGAAAATAGCCTTTTTTATCATCTCTGTGTTTAAAAAGATTATGTAGCGTCTGGAAAAGGGAAAGAAGCAAAAGTGTATGATCACTTCTGTAACTGAAAGATCAATAGAGCAAAGACATGGACAGAGGGGGTAAAACTACTCACATTCTGTACTTAAGTACAAGTACAGCTACTTATGTAAAAAAAATACTCTCATAAAAGTAAAAGATATGTAGAAAAAAGTAGATTCATCTCCTTTACTTAAGTAAAAAAGTACAACTACTCAATTGTAATAAAGTTCAAAAGTAAAAAGTAAAAGTACATTTTTTGCCATGAATGAAACAATACTTATCATGAAAGTTTCTGTTTTCTAATTCCACAGTGAATGGTACTGACCAGAGTCCTGCACAAAAAATACGGGGGAAAAAAAACTTCAATAAAAAGATTATAAGAATTTTTGGTGGTACGGTCAAATTTGTTTAATTTGAAAAAGTAACGAGTCTATTCTGAGAATGTAAGGAGTGTAAAGTACAGATATTTCTGCACAAATGTAGGGAATAAAAGTAAAAAGTTGCCAAAAAAAAAAAAAATACTCAATTAAAGTACAGATACCTAAAAAAAAAAAAAATCTACTGAAGTACAAAAAGAAAGTACTTATACATTACCTCCTACCGCTGGAAATGGAATTACTATTTTTTACATGTGCAGACTGTACAATTAACACACGACACATGAAAAATAACCCAATAAAATAAAAGACGTCTTACTTAATACTTTCAGATACTCCTCAAATTTGTCACTGGTTTCCAGTATCCATTTCCCACTGAAGTCTGCAGGCATGGTGGCAGCTGGTAGGACTAGACTTTAGACAGCGGTGGAGGGGGCAGGAGCAGGGCGTCCTCCTCCTTTTATTTGAGTGAGGGGGCACGAGGGCAGAGGACTATTGATAAGTGAGTTTACAGCTGGAAGGCGATTGGCAGGGGCAGTTGTTTTGGAAGGGGAGGGGGAAGACTCACCCTTTTGTTTCAGTCTTTACAAAGTCACTGGGGGAGGTTACGGAGGTGAGTGGGCATGTGTGTGCACACTTACACACACACACACACACACACACACACACACACACACACACACACACACACACACACACACACACACAC
>JAPTGZ010000010.1:12571484-12586721 GCA_029814645.1 Fowleria isostigma | reverse complement strand
TACAGCACCTGGAGGGTTCAAACTCAAACTTTATGAACTATTAGGGTCCACAAATACACAAATAAATGAACCAAAGGATAAGAAAAGTGGGTTTAGCAAAATATCACCCCTTTAAGGACACACTTGAAAAACAACTGTCAGAATAAATTTAAACAACCCTAAAAACATGTGAACTGGTGCATTCAGCTGTGGGATGTACATGTAGGTGGGGAATAATTATTCAGATATTTCAAAGCCAATAAAAACGATGAGTCACCGCTCTGTTAAATGTGTAACGTGCTGAGGCTGCAGTGTATTCTGGTATCAAACCTTCTTCCTTTTTGTGTCATTTCTCACCATAATTGTCTTTTCAGAGTCAAAACACACAAAAAGAATATGATCTTTTTATAAATAATGTCGTATTTGTTATTCAAGGTTGTGACTTCATGAGCACTCCCTCCTTAATGATGGCAACGTAATGAAATTTATATGGTTGCTCTTTAAATTAAAGCCATGAGAGCCAAAATCAGGGGAATAAAAGACAGAATCTGAAAACACACCATGTCCTTCTGCAGCTCTCTCCTGTTAAAATCTAAAGGCTAAATTCAAGTATAGATGACCTGGTTTTATGACAAAGTGAAGCCATTTTTTCAAACTTCCTTTTCGAGCCCTGGAGTAGAGCAGTGGAATCATGTCCAGATCACCTCGGACTGAATCTGACCCTCAATCAGTGACTGCAGCTCTCAATCATGTTGAACCACCCTACCTGTCTGAAAATGTTTGTAATTACCCAAAACTACAGCATCACAGAATTGATTTCTTTTTTTTACACCTCCAAAACACAAGTGAGGAACAGATGCAGACCGACTGGACGACAATGTGCTGAGAATTGTGGAATTTTTGCAAACTGATGTTAAAAAATGTGCAAATACTGTAGATTTAATAGTTACTGAGTGAAGTGAAGAGGGGATGAAGCTAACCACTAAAAGATGACGAAATGTTCAAAACAATTTACAGGATTCGTACTCATTTTTCAAGGTCAAATTCAAGCACTTTTAAGGTTTAAAATTTTTCCAGCAAAGCAACTTATCACAGGGGTAAAGTACATCTATAAGAACACATATACTCATGATTTCCCCCCACACACACACACTTTTTATCACAATGATGTACTTTGTAATATGCTATAAACATCCAAAATTATGTTTCATAATAGTAAAAAGTTTAGAAATTAAATTGTCCAAAAAAGGAGAAGCCACTTTGAATTCTTCAGACACATTCACACCGAGACAAAGATTAAGATAAAAATTTACATGGAATCGACCTGAGAACACTCACTAATTTTCTATTTTATTTTTCAAAATTTGTATCACTTCTCTGTAAGCAGCTTTGGCTTGGTATCTAACTTGGCAGAGTTAATATTAAAAACGAATTAATTACATCACAGAGTTATACTTTCAAGCACTTGAACTAAAATTCAAGCACTTTTCAGACCTTGAAAAAAAAACAAAATTTAAGTGTTTTCAAGGATTTCAAGCACCTGTCCGAACCCTGAATTCAACTCATTAGTGAAGCACTGACCGTGAGGGTAGGCGATGGAGGTGGCGCAGGTCTTGGAGGTGGCTGCTGCGAGCATCATGCCCACAAAGTCTGAGGCGTCTTTAACGGCCTCTTCCTCTTCGTCCATGCTGGCGTGGGCCTTGGACTCCAGTAGTTTACGTTTGATGCTCTCATAGATGACAAAATGGATAACGGTCTCAGAGATACCAGCGTACGAGGCAGACATGCCCCTGTAGAAGCCTCGGAGGCCGTCCATCTGGTACACCCGCCGCACGCACTCAAATGCATTCATGCGGCGCTCGCCCCGGTTTCTGCAGTGGATAGAAGAAGTTTTAAATCAAGCGCAACGACAAAAAAATACAATTTTTATTGTTATTAAAGGAGTGATATTTTTCTTTTTGTTTTTAAATGCCCTTGTGGTCTACATCAACTGTAAATGCTAGGTTTGGGTCTGTCTGGGTCTGTTTCAACTCCACAGGTTCATTTTCAAGTCCATTTCTGACTAATGACAGTAGACTGGTGGTTTTGAGCACTGGCCCTTTAAACACAATGAACCACTTCACATCCCTCCCTCTCCAGGATGTTGCTGTTCAGCTATCTTTGTTGTTTTCACGATACAGTACGCTGGTCTAGTGATAACAAAATTGGACTACAGTAACATAAAAAAATGGACTACAACAGCTGATGTCATAGTCGAAGAGATGTTTGTCGGAAGTCTTGACCTTGTTTGTGCAAATGTAGTGATGATGTAACTACTGATAAATGCAACAAATTAACAAGAGTAGACAAAATTAATATTAAGATGGAACTACAGCACCTGGAGGGTTCAAACTTTAGCAAAACATTACCCCTATAAAGGAGAATTAATGTAGCGAGTGTCTCTGGCCTCTCCACTTGTGAATGGACGGCTGCAGTTCTCACCTGGCGTCCAGCTGTAGACGGGTCTTGATCAGCCAGATGGGGTTGGTGGCTGTGATGGCTGTGAACCCTGGAAATTCAGAAGAGTTCACATGATCAGAAAAATGAAATCACACTTGAAAGAAACAGTCTAGCAATCAAACTCTATATTCTACACTTAACAAGGACAGTGGGAAAGCACTTGACTAAACAAGATCGACAAGCTTTGATGCTTTCATTTGACCAGTAGATTCCAATCATCATACAGAGTGTTCAGATACATGAAGAGGATATTGGTTTTGATGTAATGGGAAAATCATTACTTCAGTTACAGGTACATATAATATATAAAAAACATTTGCATCCTTTTCATGTGTTTTTAATCCTCTTCATTTGAAATGCTGGTCAGGTCCAAATAAACCTAACCTTTCTTTCAGTATTTAATTTTACAACAGTACAATTTTTTTTTTCATTATTCTAATAAATTATCCTCAAAAAACTTGGAAATAAGGCCAAGCGGGATTGTCATTTTTAATGTGGCAGATTCTTATTATACTGTAGTCTGATTCAAGTGTTTAAATGCTAATGAGAGCTTTTGTAGTTCAAATAAAATCACTTCTATTCATAACATAAGAGCTTACCGAGGCAGTCAGCTTGTTTATTTTTCCAGCAATAGTTTTAATGTCCTATTAAATATACAACAACAGGCCTGTGTTTGTTTTTTTACAAGCAGATCTGCCATTTCTAAACTCCAGAGTGGTAATGACTTTAAGCTTGGATATAGATCTCGCTTTGTTCGAGTAAGCGATATAAATGTGCTTCATTTATTAATGAATGAATGCATTTGTTTTGTTTAAGGCGTTTATCAACCAGAGACAAACTGTTAGACACTGCAGTTTTGAATTGGTCTCTTTACTAGCATGGCTACAATGGTACAGAGAAACAAAATGGTGTCTGGAGAAGATCCTTCAATTATTCAGCACGGCTAAAATGGAAAGTCTCTGATGTGGATTTAGAACAGGCTTTATAAGCTAATGGTGGTGGATAAACCTGTTTTAACGGTGGCTTAGCTCGGAATAAGGGACTTTATTAATTAGAGCGTGCATTAAAAATATATATAGTACATAATCAGCATGTACGAGTATGTACAGGCACATATTTGAGTTATTCATAAGTGATGGTATTGTTAACAGTCATGGTGTTTTTGAAAAGAGGCAAGGCTAGACAGTATGTATGGATACAAATAATTAGTGTATATGAAGGCTTTAATTCTTTGGGTCATTATGACACAAAGCTCAGTAAAATACTGATCCAGAGGGCTATCTCTAAAATGGGGGTATGTGGAGAAAGCCCAGTGAATACTTGAATTTATTTTTTATTACTTTAAATAAGTCATCATGTACAGAATACAAAATTAATTATGAAAATGAATACTTAATTTTCACAATAAATAGATTATTATTTGATTTCAATTAAGGATGTAATGATTACTGGCATAAGGATAAACCGCAGTCAAGTTTACTATGGTTAGTATTACCATTTCAATTCTAATTATCTATCATGAAAACCATGATTGATTACCGCACTTTGAAAACTGACAGTACTACTTAAATACTTGCACTATGGATTTATTTCCATGTGGTTGTATTTTTCTTTCATCCACATTGTTTTGTTTAATGTTGGTATATACACATTTAATTTCTACCAAAGTAAATATGTGACTATCTGCCAACAAAGTACATTGTGCGTGTTATTTTATTTGTTTTTTCTGAATCAAACTTGGTTCATTTATGTCAGTGTGTAAGTGCTTTTTGGACGTTTTGAGCACATTTCAACAATACCGTAATTATGATAACATAATAATTTTGGTCACAATAACCGTGATTTGAAATTTTCAGATCATAACATCCCCAATTTCAATATTTCTAAAAACTAAAATAAATAAATCATACATTCTCACTAAAACATTCCAAAGAAACAGTTCATATGCAATAATATTATTAGTTTTATTGTCTGTCATCTTGTTTAAGTTTTGGTAACATTTTAAGAACATTTCCATTTTATATTATTCAAAATTTGTTTGAGTAATTATGTAATTATTTTTTGTCAAGGTTCATTTATTCATTAATGACCAATTATTTATTCATTTATTTTCTTATCAATGAAAGTGGCATGTTTCAGTTTATATTTTGCACACAAAATTTACTTGTAGATTTGTTATTTTTATAGATTTCGGTTAAATATGTTGTTTGCTTACAAAGTTTTGATGATCCAAACAGACACCTTTGGTGCCAGAACAAATTTTGCCAAATTTTTCAAGTCAAAAATGCTGAAGCGAGAGTTGGGGGTACTCCAGTGTCAAAAGTTTGAGAACCACCGCCATAGGGTAATAAACACGGCCATTTGTAGAAAACGGCTAAGAGCATGGCGAATCTATGAAGACACCTCAGTCCAAACTAATGTGTCTATGCAACACGGCCTTATGTTAAAGCGTGAAGAACAGAAGGTGGCACAGGTCTGTTGAAGAGTAGAACATACAGAAGAAGAGCAGGAGGAAGAAGAGGAAGAGGGTAAGAGAAGGAAGTAGCGTCTATGGCGTGTACTCACGAGGGAGGGGCAAAGCTCCTCCAGCTCCTCCCCGCTGCAGCTAGTAGCCTGCAGATATGGGGGGCTCAGATGGCGGGGGTCTCCCACCCAATCACGCAGGGGTGAAAGCTTTACAGTAAAGCCCTAAAATAGACACAGGCTTTTCTGTACCACAGTCACACACAAGCAGCAGTCACATCCATCCCCAACCCCACCAACCACCCACACCCACCCACTTTCTGTACAGATTTAAGATCAAAAAGATGGGTAAAGGAGTCAACCTTCCACCCATCCTCCCCCCCAAATACAGTCCCACTCTAGGCCTCAACCTGCTAATTTACTTTCATACTTATTAATACATGAGGCTAGACTTTTTTTTTTTTTTTTCAACATTTCTTTGACTTGCTCCCATTCGCCCCTCTCTTTATTCCTTTTATCATCGGGAATAAAGAAAATGTTGACTGAACAGAAGCCAACCCAAACCAAAACTCCAACTCAATCTCACCTAAGTGCGGTAACACAAGTGCAAATACAAAAGGAAGCAAATAAAATCATATATGCTTTCTTTATATGTTTACCAACTACATATTAGGGAAAGTACGAAATAAGAGGTTTCATAAAAAAGGTAAAGAGCGAACAGAGGTAGGTGGAAATGCTAACCTTGTCGTTGAGTGTAACGGACAATAAATGGATGAGGAAGGTGATGAAACAAGAGAGGAAGGTTTTAATGAGTATGTGATGACATGAAGAGGAAGTTAGAGATGACACGGTTAAACAGCAAAACTGAGAATGATGCCAATAAAGCTGGATTTATACTCGCACCAACGTCACGCATCACTTCAGACAGCAACGCAGAGATGCCACCTCCTGGTTGGCCAATTTATGACCATGTGACACCAGGACTATACAGAAACAAATGTTGTGGGGTTCCACCATATATTGTTCATTTCTTTCTGTCCGTTAGTTATTCCTTGTGTGTTTGCATGCAATGTAAGGCACAGGGGACTATTGTTGGTCAGACTGACTTATGACATCCAAAAAACTTTGGAAAAAATGCACCCTAGATAGAGCGTTGGAAATAGACCAAAACATATTGCAAAAATGTGCAGCCTGGTCTCGAAAGATGTGCTATTATCAGGATTGACATTCTGATGCACAGATTTTGTTAAAGTTGCAAAAAAAACCAAAAAACGGCCAAATTTGTCCATCTGAAATGAATGGAGCCATTTTCAAGTGGCTACCATTCCCACACAATTGATCCTAAAATTATTCTAAAATGCAACAAGTGTGCAGCTGGCCCCAAAGATTATATATGAGACACATATGATTTTCACAGCAGAATGCCATACCAAACCCTATTCACATACAATGGGAACAAAATGGTTGCAGGTGATAGGCTGAAATCAGTCCCACTAACTTAAAGTGGAGAGGGTTGAGTTTGTTTTTTAAATTAACTATTTAGTTTTTTTTTCAAAAAAGCACATCCATTTTACAATACAATGTAAAGATTTACAAAAAATGTTGCTTTTTCTGGTATTCCCATTGGTTAACCTGTTTTTGTTTAGCAGTCCACAGCCCATCTCCTCTTACCCTATAATACTTTTAATAGAACTACGATACGTTCGTTGACTTGTATGAGCTCACAAAGACACTGCTCCATGTCAGCTGCAATTGTTGTTTTAAAAACAGGAAATTCCTGCCAGAATTTATCGAAATCATGGAAACAACTCAGCAGAGTGGAGTTTTATCTACAAGACCAGACAATACCAGCACTACTGCCACCTTCCAATTTAGAGGGAAACTACAAGACTTCCTTAAAACGCTGCTGCTATAGTATGCTTGAGTGCAAGGGTGTACTGTAGCAGGCAGCAGATACAACGTACCTATGTGACGCAGAGCTACACGCGACTATAAATCCAGCATTAGCTTTGAATTTTGGCAAAATGAATAGCAGTGACTCCACATGTTCCTGCCGTGGAGAATATAATACCGTGTACAATAAAAAGACAATAAAAACACTGTACTTCAAGATACATTTTGAGAATTTTTCCAGTCTTCCTTTTGGATTACGGTTTAAGTTTATTATATTGTAGATGCCATATTGAAGGAGAAATGTGCAACATGGCAAAAAGGGTCATTCTTCAAACAACTGCAAAGTTTTTTCTATACAGTGTATTACTATTCACCTGATGTCTTAAACCAATTGACTCAACATTCGACTGGACTTCCAATATCTTGGTATGAATGAAATTGCTGAGCAAAGATCCAGAATTGAAAAATATGATGTTGATGTTTGATGTTAACAAATTTCAATACCTACCTATTGACCAGAAAAAAATCCCACAAAAAAAGCCCCTAAGAAGTAAATCTCATCAGCATTGGTATATATCATACATAGACACAGGTTTACACATTTTTTTTCACACAGCTTTACACATTTTTTCCTATTATGCCATTTTTATGTTGTAAATCTTGGTGCAAAAAGATAAAACTAAAGAGTCTGTATCAGAGAACTGAAGTTAAACCACAAAGTGGCAAATATTGTATTTAAGTTATGAAGCTGTGTATAAAACACAGCCAAATACTCAAGATTTGAACGATAATGTCATTTTCTTGTTAATGAAATAGAAAACAGGTGTTAACTTTTCCCCCATAAAGACGACATTTGACGCCCCCTCCCTTAATGATGAGTTTTGACAACTCTGTTATTTCACTAAAGACATGATTTGACGACCATTAGAACACGTTTAGTTTTTTTAAATGTAACAGATGCTGTGATAGGTGGAGGTGACCACAACCCATAGGATTAAATAATACATTTTCATTATTTTGTTTATTTTCAATTTTTTAATTTCTTTATTTGAATTTTTTTTTACATTTATTTATTTATTTTAAATGTTTTATTTATTTATTTATTTATTTTTCAAAATTTAAAATTTCAATAATAACACATTTTCACTGTTTTTTCTTGAAGTTTGCTGAAGTAGTGATGATAGTAGCCACTGAAAAAAGAAACACACCAGAATGTTCCATGGGTAGAACTAGTAACATATGTATGGATTGTTCCTAGTTGGCGTCCAAGGGGAAAGAGTTAAAAAATCATTCAGGAAAAAGTATTCAAGCTAATGTGTTAATATTGGTATTGCTATGGAAAATTTCTGAAAGCTGCCAAGTACTAAATGCTATAAAACTATAACCGTTAGACTTCAACTAATTAGAGAGATGTTTGGTACTAGTGCTCCATAAAACTGCAGTGCTGACAGTGTTGATGGATGGCGACATTAAAAAAACAAACAAAAATTAAAAACCCTGCATCAGTGACAAGGTTAGCATTTCTTTTGCACTAACAAAAATCAAATCCACACTAGTATAAACAATTACTTTACTATGTTGATGGAACAAGACAAAAAGCTAAGAGGAAGGGAAAGAAGTGTCTGAAGATTAACAAATGCTTATCATCAGAGTCTAAAAACTACAAACCAACAGCAGACACACTGCCATGGAAATATCATTACAGATGAATTATGAATTTTCTCACAGCAATTAAAAAAAAAAAAAAAAAAATCACCATGGTTTTGATCATACCAGTGTAAAGAAATGGGGTGCTACCTGACGTGTCCGCCCAAGTGCCAGGGGCCCCGGTTGACCTTTGGGGGCCGTGCTCTCTCCTCTATACACACAGAGCAAAGAAGGGGGCCCAGACCACACTGTTTAAGTAACAACTGGGATGTTAAACCATTTACAGAGTCCTCCGAAGAGGCCTCGACTTCAAATGAATAAAAATAAAGAAGAGGGGGCGATGATGGAAAACGTAAGGGACAACATAGGGGACAATGGGGCTAGAAGCAGAGGAAAGCACAACCTAAACTTTGAGGACCAGGAGGTTTTTCTTCTATTTATGATAAGCTCAAAATATGCAACGGTACAGGAGCAGTGGCACACACATTATACTACATACTGAGAGTGCCTGGCTGCTTTGTCTCATCTGTTTTTACTGCATGACAGGATGAGACGGCTGAGATAATAAAACTACTGCTATCTGCAAGCTGTCAAAGCAGGCAGCAAACAAGATACTGCACAAAGTCTGGAGACTCTGTTATTTATGGAGAGAAATGTTGAGGAAATCAAGTGAAATCAATCAGCGAGTCCTTCAGGTGATCAGGTGATTGGCGCAGATTCATGCAAATAAAGCTGCACAGATTCCCACTTTGAAACTGTTTTACTCTAGAATATGGGGATGCAACAATTATGGATTTTGTTGGTACAATTCTTGTCTGAGGAATAATCACAGTTTCATGATTATCACGATTATTATGCATTGATTGGTTACACAAGTCATGTATAAAATCATGTGAACATTAAGGAAAAAATAAGGAAGAAAAAAATACATAAATTTGATTGGACTTGGAGTAATAACTGAAGTTGAGGTTAAATATTTAATTACATTAATAATTATGTATGTATACATAATATTATTATAATTAACCCAAAACTAACATTCATTGATCACCAAAGGGGAGATGAGAGTAATAAACTCAAGTTTCATTGTTATCATCCGTACTCCACACCTATTTTTTTTTAAATTAGTTTTTAAAAAGACTTCAATAATTTATCTAATTTTCTGACATGATGTGGCCTCTTACTATTGAAGAATTCTTACTATTAATTTATTATTCATCTCAATAAATATTTCTCTATGTGTATTTCACTATGAACACTTCTCTATGTATATTCCCTATGTATATTTCTCTATTCATACTGGCTCATGTAAGTTTCTATGTTATAGTGGTAACAGCAAACTCTCCATGTACATCTATGTACATATGATGACATGTATATGAATAGTATTGTATATTGTACGCGTATATGTAATTAATATTGTACATAGAGTGCATAAGCTTGAAATAAATTAATTCACTAAAATAATATTTTTTTGTTATTTAATGTCACATTTTTAAAAACGTAACATGTGTACGTGGCGTAGAGATGGGAGGTACGTGTGGTTGTGCGCTCTGTAAATGCTGTAACTACCACCACAGGTGGAAACCAAAAGTGAAACTTCAGCTTGGGACGTCTGACTCCCGGCTTCTCTGCCTTTGTTACACAGTGGACCTTAGACGAAATTTTCACAACTTCTAACCTGTATTCACTGGGCTGAGAATGTTGGACCCCATGGATTTGTCATGTTTACCCTCCCCTTTATGCTGGGTGATAATCCCACAGGTCTGCATCAAATTAGAGATATTGTTGCTTTTAGATGGAACTTTTGTACATCGAGTTTTGCATGCTGGGATCCATCACCTTCAATTAAACCCTTGCTGTTGTTGGTGTAACTAAAATGCTCCCACACTGACGACCTGAGGTGCTTATTTGGCAGAAACTAAGTCTGTGTACATGTTCCCTCTTCCATGGTTTCCATACTTGAGTAAACACAGCGCTTTAAGGTGGTGTAACTTTGTTTTAGCTCCATGTAAGTTGCACCAAAATGTCTGCCATAATCTCCCTGTTTTTGAGAGTGACAACAGAAACACGGTGTTGCACAGCCTTTATGATTAATTAACTGCCATTTTTAATCGTGGTTAATTGTGAAACTGCATAATCGCTGCATCCATACTCTAGAATGTAACATGGTGGATATATCTTGCATTATTTGTATATATAGTGAACAGTGTGCTTTTCCCATAGATAAAGGTCACTGTCAGTTTGATCCTGAGAGTCTTAAATTGTGCTTTCTGATAAACCCCCTGCTGGTTATAATCAATATACCTACACATGAAAAGCTATGTGATATCTACTTAAAACAAACATTATTAAGCTTTAGCATGCTTTAGGTATTGACAGTCTCTGCTTAAATTACTCAATAATTTGTGAAAATTCCATCACATTTAATGGAAGGGGGGGGTGGGGGTAAAAAAGGTGCTAGGTGAAACCCTATAATACTTTAAGTTGTGAAAAAGACTGACAGAATGATGAAAAATCTGTCTGATGAAGACAAACGGAAGAATATTTAAACCCATCAGTGAGATGCACTGGCCAGGCAGACTGACACAGTTTACAAGCAGTAACAGACAGACGCATCAACAGACAGACGGATAGATAGAAAGACAAACAGACAGAAGGGAGGGGGAGAAGGAGCCATCATTACCTGCCAACCCAGCAGACACCATGTGCACCTGGGTAGAGTCTGGCTCCAGCACGCCATTCAGCTTCTCTTTTGCTGTGGAATATGCCGCAAAGTAGATCGCCCTGTAGAAAATGGTATAAAAGGAAGTCAGAAATAAACCAAGTTTCACTAATTATAATATATATGTGACTGAAACTTTTTTCTTCAAACAGTAATGAACCATAGTCTGTACAAATGCACCATTACACATAAGCAGATGAATCCATAAAAAGTGGACTCAGGTTAATTTTATGACAGTATGCTTTATATAATCAGAAGAAATCTACAGCTAGACTTGAACAAAAATTGTTAATAGCAATATTTGTAAATTACAGAATACAGTTATAATCCAGAACATTACGTCACAGCAAATTCAACACTGAATCAGAGGTGAATAGTTGCACAGCTGAGAACTGGAATTATTTGTTTGAATGGTAAGGTGTAAATTGTGTGAAGTTGAGAATAAATTACATTTTCTTTTATACTCTATTTATTATAGTGAATTTAAATTGTCAATATTTAATGTAATGTCTGTTCACAATCCAGAAATATTTTGGTGTTCTAATAATCTGATAGTGTTCTTTTACATTCAGTTCATACAAGTCAGTGCATTTTGTTACTTTGGCTTTGGTTTTCCTTCATTAATCAACTGTGTCTTGTGAGCACATGTTGGACATAAAACAAATCACATATAAAGAACAACCATGACTATACATTAAAAATATGTAAAATGACTGTGTGAGAGTTAGGTGGACCTAGTCTAATGAGTGAATTACTGTATAACCATGATGTAAGTGTAAATCATTGTGTTTTCTTGAGCTTAGACAAAGCCCTTTATATTTACTGGGAGGGAGTACACCATGTTTATACACTGAACCAGAATGTGTAAACCAAAGAAACAGGACATTTTGAGCTTTTATGCTGATGTGAAAACCCCTGTAGGCTCTCTTACATGCTTGGAAAGACATGGTATACAGTTGGCTGCAGTTAGCATCATCACCACTAGATGTCACTAAATGCAATACACCAGTTCTTTAAATCAATTATTATTATGTAAATACTACATCAGGGTATGCAGTTCATATAAGCCAGGCTAATATTCATCCAAAAATAACTCAATTTTGTGAGACTGTGTATATGAATCTCATGGCATGCTCCTGTTGACTTATTTCAGCTCTTCACTAAACATAATCAAAGGTTTTAGTCTGCTGAGTGGAATTAAACTCGGCGACCTCTGCTCTGTGTCCTCATTCTGAATCAGAGCACAAGTGCACGACATAATCATGGAGCTCTGCCTATGAGAGATGAATTATCAGAGTGCGTGTGAGCGTGTGTGCATCTCTAAATGCTGGTGGTGCAAGCTGTTCTGCATGGAGACGTACACATGTGTATGTGTGTGTTATTAATGAACACCGACAGCATGCCCAGTGCATCATGCGCTCATTAGCATAGAGAAGAGGGTTTTTTTTTTAGCTTTCCAGCAATGTCAGAGTGCTGGATTCTAATTATACCAGACTTCCTGTTGTAGATAAATAAAGCAATGAAGGTGTTATGTCATTTGATAATATTAAATCCAAGGCTTCAGCTTCTCCAAAATTAAACGGTGATTAAATAGAGTGCGTATTGCTTATTTTATGCATCTTTGGAATGGGATCTTCTCCTGTAACTGAGTTCATCGAGTTTATTTGTTACATAATATTTTCCTACAGCACATTTGCATCTGTCATGGTCAGAAAACATGCCAGTGAACAGCTAGACAACTTGGACTAGAAGATGCGCACACCCAAGGACATGTTTTACCTCTAAGAGAGGCTGAGTCAGACAGAGTATGACAGCTCTTGGAGTGAGGACAGTGGAGTGGACAGAACTATTCCGAATTAATATATTCAAAAGGGAAACAAAAGCAGAGTCAAATACAGACAGACAAACAGTGGTATGGAGGGGATGACTCAGACAGAGAGAGACCACAACAAACCAAGATGACGACAAGGACCATGTGATGCAGCATTATCATTGGAGAGAGGGATTAGACAGCAGCACAACCACACAACTGTTCCAGCAGAGGAGCTCCATTGTGATAATGCACAACAACATTCAAGGTCACATGACAGGGGTGTCACAGCTGGACACTGCCTGCTGTTGCAGTTTCACTCCTACGTAGATTGACTGGGTTCAGGCCGTTATGCAACAACGACCAGAGAGCCAAGAAAGAGGAAGCCTGCTCATTTCCCCTGGAATTTCAAACACATCTTTTGCAAGTCTGTGCTGTGCTGGTTCTGTATTTATGCTCTACATTTAGTTTGGCCTGCTTAAGTTGAATGTGAACCAAAAACATTAAAAGATTTAGAGTCAAACAGCTGCAAATGTATGGGCTATGTGCCCCTAGAAACTGAATTTGAATCATTTATATTAGAATTTGTATTGTTTAATTTGAATCATTACATTGAAAAACTGAATCTGAACAGTATAATTTTAAATTGAATTTATTAGTTTAGAACTGAAGTCCAATAAACTTGAAAGTGAATGTAAGATTATAAAAATTAATTCCGTTTCTCTGGAACTATGTTTGATCCTCCCTGAAAATTCCAACTCTATATAAATCTTCAAATTCAGTTCCAATTGTGAATAACTGAACTTAAAAATGTATAGACTTGAATTTTCAGTGAGAAGATCAAACATAGTTTCAGAGAAACTGAATTAAATGTCATAATCTTACATTGAGCTTCAAGTTTATTGGACTTCAGTTTCAAAATTAACGTATTCAATTTCAAATGATACCATTTAGATTCAGTTTCTCAATTCACTGATTCAAATTAAACAACACAGTTTCAAATTACGTGATTCAAATTCAGTTTTTCAATGCAATTATTGAAGTTCAGCAATTGAAATTAAAATCTATAATATTCAAATTCAGTTTCTAATGGCACACATAAATGCACTGCCGGACATATTGATCACCTTGTTTTATTTTGTACACTTTCCATGTATTTCTAAAAACACGATGAATAAAGACAACAGTAACACAGCCTGAACACTGTACACAGTGTATACATACCTGGAAGGTGCCACACCTACAAGGTTAGGTCCTAATCCTCTGAAGAGGGAACGGGGCCCCTCTCTCTCAAGAATCAACCTAAAAGAGACCAAAAAAAACCCAAAAACATTTTACTTAGCATTTATAATGACTGAAGGACAAATGTAATACAAAGAATAATGTTGTTTTGGGTTGTTTTTACCATTTAAAGCAACACTAGATGAGTTTTTACTTTAAACTATATTATCCATGTCATTTTGGTGGTATAACAACTCACAAAAGGTTCAATTGCATTTTGGTCATCATTCTACAGCACTTCTGTCTTTCACTGGCATTGCGTAAATTCAGGGTACCTACCCGTGTCCCAAAAAAACTACAATTAAACTGCTTTACGGCATATATCGCATCCCACGCTCGCCTTGAGAAGACAAGGCAGGTAAACAAAGATTGGAGTGAGGGGAAGCTACAAGTAGGATAACAGTCGTGGCTGAAGCAGCAAAAAAAAATGGGTAGAAAAGAGGGATCTGAAGAATCAAAGAAAAAACAGCATTACAGTGATTTAAATAAGAGCCCAGACGTGAGCTGAAAGTGGAGGATGGATGACCCACCGATGAAGTCATACCGGCTTGAGCGTTTATGTTTGCTTTTATGGAATAAGAGACTAACTACAGTGGAACGTTGACTTCCAAAAAGATTTGAAGGCCTGTTGTGTCATAGTTTTCACCGACACATAGCTCACCAAACAGAACCACATCTCCGAACTCACCAGAACCCCGGTCCGACTGACCCGTAATACTGAAGTAACACGTAAAACCCAGGGAGGAGGGAGTCTGTGTGTACAGTATATGAATAAATGAATGATACTGTAGCTCTGTTATCACAGAGGTGTAGAAAAGTTAAAGGAGTTTCAAAACAACAGGAGACTTAGAGGAATTAGTAACGCATTTTTACTTTCACTTTTTAAAGGAGACGCTGATTCACCACTGCATGACGGTATAGAACACAGACTATCTCAGCG
>JAPTGZ010000010.1:12417502-12427700 GCA_029814645.1 Fowleria isostigma | reverse complement strand
TCAGTTTATTTACACGCTTTTTGTTAAAGGATAGTTTGTAAAGGTAAATATTTTCATAATTTAATGTTTTTATTGCACTAAAACAAAGAGGAAAAGTTGTCATTTATAGGTTATGATGCTATTACTTTACTGGTCCAGCTGGAGATCCAATTGGGCTGAATGCGGAAGAAATGAGTTTGAGACCTCTGCTCTAAACCAAGAGAAACGCTGTTGATATTTCAGCTCAAACCAACACACACATCTCTTGAGAGCTTCTCCACTTCCTTCACATTCACGCTCAATCATGAAACAGTTTGTAATATGTAAAACAAAAACAGTTAAAACATCACCTACAAAAAACAATTAAACCATAGCCTCATTTATACTCTGTTCTAACTTAATTATTGTATTTCAGTGATTTTCAGCTTATTATGCTCGACTTTTACACTGTACATTTTGTTAAATCAATCTGACTTATCATTCTTACCAGATTAATTCATATAGAAAGGTGAATTAGGTCAAATTAAACTAATTTTGTTCAATGGTGTGTGTTTCAGGCTCAGCAGAAGACGATCTTATCCTGGAGGTGGTGATTATGATTGGGACAGTTTCCATGGACGATGCCTGCGCTGCTATGTTGGCCAAGTCTGGCATCATTCCTGCACTTATTGAGCTACTGAATGGTAACACATTCTCCTGTTTGGTTTGTTACACATAAGTATTAAAAAAATGCTGATTAGAATTTTTTTTATAATTATTTATTTATTGCTTTTTGTAATTTTCCATTGACATGTAAATTGTAGCCCTGTAATGAACTGGTGACTCAATGATAATAATGAATGAATGAATGTACATCTTAGGCACATCCAGATGTTTGCATACACATTGTACATTCTTTTATATTTACATTTGTACTGTAGGCTCATTTTTTAAAGACTGTATGTCTAAAATATCCTTTTCTCAACCATCAGTGAAAGGAGCAGTTGAAGTAAAGAAATAGAAAGAACACAAAAAAAAAAACACAAGTCTTGAATAATAAACATTTGGGAGTGACCATGTGAGAAAAATGCTGATTGTTCTAACCATGCTTTCTGTGTTGAATGCAGCTCAACAAGAGGATGATGAGTTTGTGTGTCAGATTGTCTACGTCTTCTATCAGATGGTTTTCCATCAAGCAACACGAGACGTCATCATCAAAGATACTCGTATCCTTCTTATAGTGTACTCACTACCTGTACTAACATAAATTAAATAAGACAAAAACAGTGTTAACTCACAGTATATGTACCTGCTTTGATGCAGCAGTTTCTTTAAAAAGTTGTGTTTAATGTGACGTTGGATACATACCACAGACTGTCAGATCTTCCTTAACCCTCCATCCAGAGGCCCCAGCCTATCTGATAGATCTGATGCATGACAAGAACACCGAAATAAGAAAAGTGTGCGACAACACTCTTGACATTATCGCTGTAAGTTCAGTTCTTACACGTACACAGAGCTTTGCATAGACCGTCACAGCAGCAGAGAGTATTTACACAAACCCTACCTCTTTCTCTTCCAGGAGTACGATGAGGAGTGGGGCAGGAAGATACAGTCAGAAAAGTTCCGTTTCCATAACAACCAATGGTTGGAGATGGTCGAGAGTCGCCAGGCTGATGATTCTGAACCTTATCTCTATGACAACGACAATGACAGGACTGACCTGTTCTACAGTGCAGGTAAACGCATAAGTTTTTATTGACATCACAAAAGAGTTTTGATTTTAGGACGGTAGGTTTTCTACTGATGACTGAATGAATTTATTTTTGGTTTGTACATTAAAGCTGCAGATGACTTCCATCACCAATTTTTCATCAAATCTGTGAAATCTGAGTCATAGCCTAAGTATTAGAAATCTGTTAGTCTTTCCGTGATTATGCATCTGAATCTCTTCCCTCATGGTGAACAATTTCGAAGCTTATTCCACCATAAACAATCTGTATGTTTACAAACCAAGCTGGTAGGTAACTCGGGCATTTTTGGAAATTTGTCGCAGTGTGCATTGTGGGAAGTGAAGTTCCACACAGAGGAAACCCGCTGGCTTTCTCTTGGTCACCATGTTTTTTGTTGCTGCTACTGCGTGGAATTCCACTTTCCACAATGCACGCCGCAACAAATTTCCGACAATGCATTTATACATACATATACAATCCATTTGTAACAACATTTCATTGTCATTAAATGTTGGATGTGTGTGTCTGCTGTCTGTGTGCAGATGGAATAACTCCAGCAGATGGTTCAGTCAGTCCAGATTTTTTTGGGGATCTTCAGGCACAGAATGGAGACTCACATCATGTCGGGTCAGCTGAGGCACCTCTCACATGATTGATTTTTCTTTCACTTATTTCATCTTTTGCATTGTTAAACCTTCACTTACATGATAAAAGTAACCTTTAATTTTGTTTTTCAGAGATGGCAGTGACGTCTTTGACCAGACCAGCTCATCTCCTGGACGACCAGCTACTGCATATGGCTTTAGACCTGATGAGCAGCCCTTCTATCAGTACACATAAACAACACACACACACATGATCTGAACACTTCAGGACATGCTGTCAGCTTTGTATCATTCCCCATCACCCTTGCATGTCCATCACTACTATCATTAAGGTGAATTGTCAGGAGCTGGGTTTCCATTACAGTTTTTTTACAGTCATTACAGGACAGTTGCTACTTGTAGGTGTTTCCATTGAAGAGTGTTTGGCCTCTGATGCGTGATTCTAGTAAAGTCCCGTCTTGTGACCTGTCGTACATTTAAGGAGGATGGAGACACGGAGTTTGATCCAGTCCTCCACGGTGTTGGACCTGTAGTGTCGGTTCATCTACTGCTATTGCAGTGACTGTCTAAAGAAGAAGGGAACATATAATTGTTCCAAGGCAAAGTCCTTATTTATGGCAGTGGCCACGCAGAATGGACTTCCGGGAGAGAATTGTACATCATGAATTCACTGAGTTGTGGATCCAGAATTTCCAAATGAAATGGGCAACATTTAATGAACTGTGTGATGTTGTTGAACCTTTCACGGCACCAGACTTATTGTGCCCCTGGAAAGCAGTTCCTACACAAAAGTGAGTGGTTGTTGGCTGATACAAACTAGAACCAGCTGTTCTGAGTCCAGGAGAGCAGGTGAGACATTTGGCCTGAACAAAACCACCATGCACTGATGTGTGAAAATGCGCAAAATGTGTTTCCATGACACTTGTGCACTATACGTCTATATCAAAAAGTCTCAAAAACCACCTCATTAGTCTAAATCTTTTTTGCAAACTTTGATAGTTTATGCAACATTTCGGTGTTTGCATCACCAGTTTTCTATTCTGCAATTTACATTTTTACCCTCAGCCACATGGGTTGCAGGAGGGTATTGTCATCAGTTGGTTGTCCGTTTGTGCGTCTGTCAAAAACTTTGACATGCAGTGGTAAGTCAGGCCACTAGGGGCAGGTCCCCACAGAGTCAGCCGGAGTCTGCTGTATACACTTCACTGATATCTCCGTGTACTCGGGCTGCACTCCATGCAGATCCAAATCAGATGTGACACCAGTGGTGTAGTCTACATGATATGCAGATATATATGCCATATACCCTCTAGAAAAGGTCCAAAATTTCCATATAACCACTGAAAAATGTGCAAAGATAGGTATCAGCATGGTTTGTGACAACTTTTTTCACTTTTCTGTTCATAAATTTGCCTACTCTGGGTTACAAGCAGGCACTTTGGACCATAGGGGTTTCTGTCACGTGTGACATAGACCCAATGTTAACTAATAAGGAAGCAATGAAGTTGAATGGGGGCACAAGTCGATGACTTGACATGGTCCAACAGCATTTTGCACTCTTGATTTCTGTATCTGCGCTCTCTTTATTAAAGAATCCAATATAACACCATACAGCTTTACCTGATGGTAGGGAAGGGGAGCCTGCTGACTATTGAGCGGATAATAGGAAATTTATGGCATTGGTACACTCGACAATGAAACCTCAAACGTCCGTGGACAGTGCACAGCATGATTAAAAAATAGATGGATAAATAAAAATGGCCTTGTAAATCACACATTAATGGTTGTGACTCACCACAGGCCGAGGGTTTTCAAGTGTGTTGTGTTGTACATTTCTGAAGGTAATGGAAACCCAGCTACTGTTTGCATCTCTGTTGTTTAGGTCTTACATGCTGCTATGAAACATGGATTAACTACATATCACATGTCTCATCTGGTTCCCAACACCAGAGCAGCTCAACACATGTCGTCCATTTCACTTCATTTACTTAACCATCATTAGAGACTATGAGTAGTTAAGTCTTCCTTACAACTTGCTTATGGATTGTTCCCAGCAAGTAAATTAAAGAATGTCAGCAGATGTAACAGTTCTTATAATACATGTTAGTAAGTTTTGGCCCATTTCTTCTTACATACAGTTTTTTTTAAACATTCTGTCTTTGTCACTGTAGATGAGGCACATTGGAAAAGATGCCTAAAGCTTAGAGCACTTTGATAGCAGGGGGGTTTTTTGTACTGTGGAAAATGGGCTTGTTTTCCCTTCTTTCTGGCCCTCCCAGGTCACACTTTGCATGTTATTACATGTCTGTGCCATTGTTGGGAAAAAAAAAAAAAAAGCATCAAATCTTCCTGGCAACAGCTTCCAATAGCTGCTGCCCAGAAAAAGGATCTGTCCTTTTTAATGAATCTGATTTAAAACATAGTCAGGGTTTCTGCAGGTCATTTAAAAGAATTAAAAGCCATTAAATAGATTTAGTGAATGTTAAGGCTTTAAATGGCATTAAAAACCATTAAATTTGATATCCATAGGCATTAAAAAATTAAATACACTTGATGCAAAAAAACCCCATTGTTACTCATGATTTAGTTTGCTTATATAAACATTTAATTATTTTGATCAGATGTATAGTATGATGATTGACTGGCTATTGTTTACAGCCGATGCATGAAGTCACAACACCAGATGTTTGGAATGCAACGTGCTGTGAGCATGCTCATGCAAGAGCAGAGGAAATATTAGTAAATGTTGGAAAAATGGGAAAATGCAAGTTTCAGCAGCAGTGATTGGAAGAGGAACTATTCAGAACCTGATTAAAGCCCGTCAACAGTAAACCATCGTATATAAAACTGTATCTGCAGTTGAACATGGGCAATAAATTTGTTTAAAGTGGCATTAAAAAACATTAAATTAGATTTGCTGACACCTGCAGAAACCCTGACAGTGTGATCGTATTTGGCAGACAGACAAATGTTGAAGAAAACAGGAGTTTCAGGTATGGAACCATAGCAGTATTACGTAAGTGAGTGACATGAGACACAGACTTCCCTTTTTCTTTCAGTTGTGCACTAAACCACACACATCCCTGTACACCTGTCATTTCAACCTTGAAGTCCTTTGAGTCATTGGCAGCAGGTTTAGTAGCTGTGATTGAGGCCAAGAACTGAACAGTTTGTCCAAAACTGTCACAAACAGGGTCCTTGAGTGTAAATGTACAATATGTTTAATCTGCGTTTTTAAAATTTCCTATACAGTCGGTCAAGAAACCCACCCTCCTTGATAAAATAAATAAATAAATCGGAAGCTGTAGTGTCTGTGCATTTAAAACCAGAGCTCCGCCTGGTCCATCCGTTGTGTTTAACTGGTTTATTTCCTGTTTATAGCAGGATGTCCTGTGTCCTACACGCAGTATCATCGTTGATACTGTATTCCTAGGGCTATTACAACACGTACAGACACACTAAAAATGTATAAATACACCAAGGACTGTGGTTAATCACTTACTGACTTAAATAGCAGGGTTAGCTGGGTATATAAAATGAGAATGATTCTTTTCAAAATAAATGTCTTGTGCCATGAACTGAACTACCTTATATCTAAATGAAGAGGATACTGAGTAAGACATACTGGATCTGCAGGACACTGACAGTTAGCCACATACTGTATTATTTATAGGCAGATTTGCACATATAGTTGAAGTTTGCATGGTTATGTTGTTTTTATAGTAAGTTATTATAATACCGTATGTATATCAATTATGTTTTTTATTATAGTTTTATTGATATTTACCAAGACACTGTAAACTGTCAGCGAGTACCGGACTACATTTTCTCCCTTTCTGTCTGTCATCAAGTTGTTTGCTAAAATAAAAATTGGCATTTCATATGATTCGTCTGGTTTGATATGCGTTCACAAATACATGATACTAAAATTCAACATCGAGTCAATGTGTATATACAGTGATTTTGTAGTAAGTGTTTCACAGCAAAACGCTCTCTGAGATCAGTTTAATGTGTCATTGTGCTTCTTAGATGAGGTCATAGCAAAGTATTCAGATGTTATATCTAATGTTTATGTTTCTGACAATTTTAATTCATTGCTACACATTTTTTTAAGTATTGTACCATCTGTTGATCAGTGGAGTATAAAAAAAGCAGCTCAAAATGTAAAAAAACAAAAAAACAAACAAACAGGGCCTTAAAAGAAAAAGGCAGTAAGTTTAGTAATAGCCAGGTAAACAAACATCATGGGTTGAGTTTTGAGAAGTAAGTTATAGTATTTTTTTTGAGAATTCATATTTTACATAAATTTGCCTGAGCAGAAATTCATCACTGAGAGAACTAATAAAAAGGCATGAAATCACCAGGAAAATAAAACTACATTTTTAATCTCTTTTGTTTCCCATGGAAGTGTCTTTTTGCTAATATGTGTTATGTTGACTTAGCAATCACTATTGTGAAACAAGGCTTTCCTTTAAAAAAAAACATACTTAAAATTATCCACCTATGCTTGATATGTTCACAAATATTTTGTGCATCTTCATCATCATGAAAGTACCAGACTATGACACCGTCTTAACAAGACTGACGTAAGACATTGAAACCTGAAGGCGAACTCTTGAAATGCTTATGGAAATACAAAAAAAAAACCCCACAGCACTTTATGGTGAGAGAAGGGAATGCACAACACTGCAAGTGTAATCCACCAATCAGCATCCTCCAGTACACAGCCCCGCCCCTCAAGAATTCCAGGTAACTTGAAACGTACCACCGCCCTACCAGGAACTTTTTCTGAGAAAGTTTAGGGGCGAGGGAAAGATTTTTACCCGGATCATTTAGGCTAAAAGTTCCTGCAGTGGAAAAGCGTCTAATGTAGTAGTTCTCAACCTTTTTTTGTCTTGTGACCTCATTTTAAAATCACAAATTTCTGATGACCCTAGACAATCAAAACAGAGACTTTTTTTTTTTGCTAAAACTAATTTGTTTTGGATCATTTAATAGTTTGCTATATTATGTTACAAACAACTGTTAATTTTAGATGACATTTAGTCAATATATAATTATGGACAGAGGCAGAAAAGCCAGGTGTAGATTACAGCAAAAAGTGAGAATTTTATTTTCCTTGGTCAGGATATGTACAGTCAGTAGAGCTGGTATTTACAAGGATGAACATTAATACTGAAACAAATAATCAGGATATGCCTCCTCAGATATTATATCCTGCATTTGATTTGACCTTGATTTTTATTAGGAAAAGAGTATGGTGTTTTAATTACCGTAAACAGAAATATATATTGGGTGATAAAGTAATATTTTTTTTTATTAATACATTTTTTAAAACTTTTTTTTAAATCAATTACTAGAAATTTCAGGTGACCCCATTTGAACTCCATGTCCCGACCCCATGGTTGAAAAACACTGGCCTAATGTCTGAAGCACAATAATCCTTTGAAATACTGTATCTTAGCCCTTATGCATGAAAAAAACTCCAGTTAAATATTTTGGGTATGAAGGCATCACAGTTGCATAGGAAGAGAGTCACCGTAAAAACACCATCAAACATCATTTTGTATATTTACATCTGAAGCCTTACTGAAGTCCAACCCCGCTGCAACACAACAGGAAATACACTGTGTCTTAAATTACACTGTTAATGCCATCAGACTGTTCTTAAACTAGTTGAAACCACTCCTTTAAGATCTACTGTTGATGAAATGTGATCCTTTTAAGTATCAACAGAAGTCAAGCTGTAGAAATAGTCTGGCGTTTATTGCATGTATTCCAACAGATACAGAAAAACATGGTTAATTATATTTAAAAAAAAAAAAAAAAAAAAAAAAAGAAAAGCTCCTTTTAATTTAAATAATGTGATGTGTTTCTGGCATAATGAAAATGATTTGTAACTGTATAATCCTGAGGGAGAAACATAAACTCAGTAGTCATGACGTTGTTTTACAGTTGCCATAGTAACAGGATGTCAGGGTGCAAAGCTGCTGTCAGGACACGGTGACACTATTGTTTCCACTTCATAAACTTCAGTGACAAGTCCTCTGATGACAGCCACACTGTCCAATGGCAGCTCAGCAGCGCCCTCTGGCTGGGATTTGACTGACTGAAGAACCGCCTCCTCTTCCTCTTCGTCTTCGTCTTTATTTGCATCTTTTTCTGCTTGATCTTCTTGATTTTCTGCCTCTTTCTCATTTTCTTTCATCTTCTCCTCCTCCTCCTCCTCCTCCCTGACCACCTGAGCCGCTGTCACCGCGGCGGCGCCCTCTGCTGGTGACTCACGGGACCTGCAGCTGCTTTCACCGCTCACTTCTTCACTTCCATTTTCTGTCTGTTGTTCATCCCTCTCTTCTTTCTCAGTCCCTTTTCCTCGGTGTTGTCCCTCCGACTCTTCTTCACCTCTTACTCTTTCCTTCTCTTGCTCTTCTAACCCCTCTTTTTCAATCACTTTTTCTTTCTCTTGCCCATCTGCTTCATCACTCTCTCTTGCTTTTTCTTGTCCGTTTTCTTTCTCAGTCACTTTTTCTTTCTGTTGTCCCTCTGCTTCTTCTTCATCTTTTACTTTTTCTTTCTCTTGTCCCTCCACCTCATCTTCATCTTTTTCTTTCTCTTGTCCTTCGAAACCGTCTTTGTCAGTCACTTTTTCTTTCTCTTGTCCCTCCACCTCTCCATCTTTTACATTTTCTTTCTCTTGTCCCTCTGATTCTTTTTCATCTTTTTCTTTCTCTTGTCCCTCCATCTCTCCATCTTTTTCTTTCTCTTGTCCCTCTACATCTTCTTCATCGTTTTCCTTCTCTTGTCCCCCTGATTCTCCATCTTTTACTTTTTCTTTCTCTCGTCCCTCCACCTCTTCTCCATTCTTTACATTTTCTTTCTCTTGTCCCTCTGACTCCTGTTTCTCTCTAACCTCCTCCTTCTCTGCTGCCTCTCTCTGACTCTCCTCTTTCACTCTCTCCATCTCCCAGTTGTCTCTAATGTCTCCTGTCAGATACACTGCTCTGTCCGTGGACTGCTGAACCACAGTATTTCTTTCCGCAGATGCTGCAGAGTTACAAACAATGGCTTCACTCAGAGAAACGAGGTTCATTTTCACTGTGTTGGGAGGAGCTGATGAGGACTCTTCTGGTACCGGGTCTGTGGTCGTATGATCCGGTGGTGCAGATGTTTCAGGGGGTGAAGGTCGATCACTTTGAGCGCTATCAGCTGGGACATCTGTGGACGGTGGAGTGGACTCTAACTGGTCAGAAGAAACCATGATGGTGGAGTCAGTAGATGGTGGTGGTTCTTCTGTTTTAGGTGGATCTGTGTCGGCCGCAGGTGAATCCAGAACTGATGGTACATCGGCTTCACATGATTCTTCATCCTCCTTAGTCACAGATGCATCGGTTTCCTGCGTCACCACGATAACTGGGGACAGAAGCTGTGATGTTCGGGAACCACCGGGGTCAGATATGGCATCAGTTTTGGGTTCTGGGTCAGACTGGGCTTTCTGATTTTCCTCCTCCACAGCAGGAGCAGGTTCCTTATCCAGAGCGGGAACGACACCAGAGGACTCTCGAGCGTGGATGGCCGGGCTGTCTGGTGCAGAGCGAGGAGGCGTCTGACCCAGGAGGCTGTACTGACTGATGGCCAGATCCGACGTGTCCAGGAACAGATTGTTGCTCTTCTTACTGGCAGCGTCCTGGACCGCTGGAAAAAAGAACCAAAGAAGGATGAGTTTGGTCACATGTAATATGTTTTTATATAACTTTATTTTGCAGTTTTTCATTAACAAACATACAAGCATACACGAAAAAAAAACAAAATAAACATGTAATAATGTAATTGAATCGGTGAATTCAAAAAGGGCCCAAGTCCAAGAAATAGGTTTTTGCAGAAAATCAAATAAATTGCATATCT
>JAPTGZ010000010.1:12318711-12331170 GCA_029814645.1 Fowleria isostigma | reverse complement strand
CAGTATATTACTAGCTGCAGGCAAAAAAGCAATAAAAAATGATGGATGACACAAGAAGAACCAACAATAAATAATTGAAAGACATAACCACAGTCATTCATAGGATGGAAAGAATAACCTTCACTGTAAACTTAAAGACAGATTTTTTTGTGCAACACTGGGAGGGATGGGTGAGATATGAGAGTCTTCTGAGACCTGATTTTACTGGGATGATTGGATGAATATAGACTCAAAACTCTCAAACTGAAGGAAATATGTTTATGTGTTTTTATTTATTTATTTATTAATGTATTGATTCTTTACCCTGAAATTCTGTATGCCTAGGTAATAATGAGCTGCTGTATATGTTTTTTGGTGTTCTCTACATCTACTCTATGGGTGAATGTAGTTTGTGTATCTGTCCAATCTTTCAGCTTTTGTAAAAACCAGACCTGCAAACTCAGAGAAGCTGAAAAGGGTGACTAAACCCAAATAAACTAAAACTAAATCACCACCTGGGGACCATCTAGTACAGACCATAGCGGGCTTGTTTTACACCCAAATTGTTTTTACCCCCATTAACTATATCGTTTTGAATATCCAAATAAAGTGAAATATATTATAGTCCAGAAAATCATCACTACAGCTTGAAGAGGTATATTTACATATACATATATATACACACACACTTTTTTTTTCCTTTTAGATATGTGTAGCAGTGTTATTGTAATGGGGTATAGTTAGCACGGGGGCAGGGGGGATAAATTGAGTACAGCTTGAATGTAAATTCATCATGTAATAGTAAGAGATCTCCCCAGTTGCAGTAATGTAAATACTAATATGAATGCAGCCACTCATCCCAAGTTGATAAAAATACACCACCCCCCAAAAAAACTCCTCGGATTTAGATGATTCATGTGGATCATGGCCAGTTTTGAGTTGAAAATGGTGAATGTCACTGAAAGGTGACTAGATTGAAGGTATGAAAAACCTAACGCTTCAATAAAAAGAGAATAAATAATAAAAAAAAAGAATCTATCTCTTGTAGTTGTTGAAGTATGGGTAAAGGGGTTTTCACAAACCTTCTGTAAGTTATCCAGTTGGCCTTGAAGCTCAGTCACCTGTAAAAACAAAAGCCGTTTTTTATTTTACCATTGTATATGTCTTAAAATAAGCAAGACAGATATAGAATACAATGTTTTGACAAAATATGTGCCGTCTTTCGTATAGTAATAACAGAGTCTCATTGCCTTGGTCTCCGCTTGACTCAGCGTAGCCTTTAAGTTGCTGACTTCCTGGTTGTGGCTCTGCTGGCTGGTTTGGTGTGTCTGCTGCAGTTCTTTCTGACTAGAGAGGTTCTGCTGGAGGGCTTCTTTGGACTGCTGCAGCTCCCTCTGCATTTGCTGCATCTGGTTCTGACGGGCCTGGGCTAGAGACTGCACTGATTTTAACTGAGTCTGCATCTGTAATGTAGAAACAATGAGGGTTTGTAGTTCTGTACATGGTCATGTTGTGTTGTAATTCCTGTAAATTCATATGTTAAGAACAGATTAGCACTTTGTTTTTGTACCTGTTGGTGGTGGGTCTTATTTTGTTGAAGCTCTTTCTGACTCTGGGTCAGCTGATTCTGAACCTGCTGGAGATGAGTCTGAGACTGAGAAAGCTGAGACTGCACCTGCAATGTAAAAAAAAACCAAAAAAAAAAACAGGGCCAGTGATTTCTGCCTGTCCAATGTCTTCAACCACCAAACAGAAGATACTGATCTATTTGATGACAGTACCTGTGTCAGTTGGTTTTGGTTCTGCACCAACTGGTTTTGAAGCTCCTGGGCCTTTTCTTTGTTCTGTTGGTTTTCCTTCTGGGCCTCCTCCAGTTCCTGCTTAGACTTCTGGGCCTGATGGAACAAATTACTTTAACTTAAGAGTAATAGAGGCACCATAAAACTTCCCCTTACCTTCTGATGCTTAGGTTTGATCAGACTTTTTAAAGTTATGACAGTGATATTGTGTGATGCTCATTAATGTTAGTTTCTCTACTCGTCTGATAAAAGTCACACAAATATATAACAAGTAACAAACTGTACATTACCTTTAAAATTGCAACCTGTAACTAGTACAAAAAAACTCCCACTGTCTGTTGCGCCAATAAAGCAGGGATAATTGATCTCTATGTGAAGAAAGAAGTTGCTCACCAAAAAGTATAATGCTAATTGCATTGAAGATTAAATAAACCCGCTACTTACTTCATCCTGTTTTTTCTGCATCTCGTCTTTGAGGGTGCTCAGCTCCTCTTTCATCTTGTTCATCTCCTCTTGGGCTTTGGTCAGCTGCTGCTGGGCCTCTTGACTTGTACTTGCCTCAGTTTGTGTTTTAGCTGATGTTTCCTCAACCAGCTGTCAAACAGAGAGATTCACAATTATAGATCTGATGCAATAAACTGGTTCTTTTTTTTCAGCCATCACAACCAAAGCCTACCTTGTCGTGCTGGGCTTTGAGCTCCTCATACTGGGTCTTGTAACGCCGTCCGATCTTTTTCACCTGAGTGATGGTCTTGTTTTTCTCCATGATGTCATTGTTTTTGGTTTCCAGGTCTTTCTTGATGGTGTCCCTCTCTGAAGTTAGACGGGCCACAGAGTCTCTCAGGCCCTGGAGCTGAGACTGCGCCGAGTTGCTACTGGCATTGGATCTAAACCACAAATAATGATCATGTCAATTAACATGTTATTTATTAAGAAAACTTGATTAATCTGGTACAACTCCACTGTTTCTAAATTCTCATGTTATGAAATTCAAGGACTTGTTTTATTCAAAAACTGTGCAAAAAATATTCCAAGCTAAACAAAAGTCTTTCCCAGACTCTGTTGAAAAGTTATTGTTGATACAGAAAAGCAGGTATTATTTCAGAGGTGTTTGTATGTTTACTGCACAAAAAGCCATTAAATGTATAAAAGAAGATACCCTTCTGTTATTGGGGTTAAATTATGGAATGACATAAATATATATTTTAAGATGTGCAACTCATTAATGGTTTTCGAAACATTGGTTTGTAAAGATATTTTCGAGGGACACAAGCAGGAATGATTTTGATGTTTTGATTGGTAGAATAAAAGTGATTTTGATTTGAATGTAGGCAAGGCGTATATAAGCATTTAGCTTCTGCCTAAACCTATTCAGTCTTCAAAATTCAGTCAGTTAACTTAAAATCAGCCTCATGGTTTGTATTTTCAGTTTTATTGTGGATGATGACTGAATAAATAAACCTAAACATAAAAAAAACCCTCAACATGAATGTCCTCCTCTGGTGTTTTAACTACCAAATCATGTGTGTGCACTGGTTTTGCATACCTGGCCAGTTCAGTCTTCAACTTGGCTGTCTCTTCAGCAAGTTGTGCGATGCGTTTCTGTTGAGCTTCTCTCTCTGTGGTGAGCTTCTGTTTCTCCTCAACATCTCCGTCCTTCTGCTGGCTCAACAGTTGCTTGAGTGGAAAACACAAATGGTACATAAACAATTAACCAAATATGATAATGTGGCTGCAATAGCAAAATGTAAGACAAACACAATTAAGCATCCACACATGCAGGGCAGTTACCTGTGCCTTGGCCTTCCAGCGTTTGAGGTCGTCCTCCATTAATCTCTTGTCAGCCTGTAGGGAGCCATTTTTCTCTGACAGTTGAGATAAAGAGTGATGTAGCGGGCTGATGTCTGCCTGCAGCTTTTTCACCTGATGGAAACGGAGATAAATAGTTGCAGCTCTTCTGAGGGACTGTATCAGATTTAAGTTCAGAGACAAAATGACTATAATGTGGGTTTACTTTCTGACTAGGTGTGTGTATTGGTAAGAATCTGATAATACAATACAAATCACAATACCGGGATCATGATACGATACATCGTGATATATCACGATACTGTTAAAAAGGTGATTTTTTTTTTGTTGTTTGCTTTGTTTCTTTCTTAAAAGATCATTTCCTGGCAAAATTGAATTACACCAGAAATATGCACAGATACTAGACACATTTTTATTTGATCAGAACAGGATTTAATGCTATATCACAAAACTTTCCTCTGTAAAAACTTAAAGTGTAGGATTTGGATAAATAAAGTTTTAACATCTGGGGTTACTAGTACAAAGAACACACACAAAATAAATAAATAGACAAAATACGATTTTACAGACATTACAGTTTAAGATCCTGCTCAAATTTTCATATTCTATTAGCTGTAAAAGAATGCATAGTGGACAATGTTATTGATTTAAAAAACTAATGTATGACCTACAATATCACAGAACTACTTTTGTAGTACTCGTTCCCTCAATTTTTTGTGTTTCAGTTGATTTCATGTAGGACTAGGGGTCTCAGAAAATATCACGATATTTATTGCGGCACCAATATTTTCATACGCCCCTTTTTCTGATAGTTGCGAAAATAAAGAAACAAACAAAAAAAAAAGACTTACCTTAGCATGGGCTTGCTGCAACTCCTGCTCCAGTTTCTCTCTGTCCATTCTGAGCGTTCTGTTGGTTTCTTGAAGAGCTCTGATATTCTCCATCTTCTTCAGCTGTTCCTCTTGCTGGGCCAAAGACTTCAGGGTAGTCTGAGTAAACAAAGTATACAGTGGTGAGAAATGCACAGCTATTATTAATTCACAGTAGTTCTATAATCTACTGCTGTGAAACAGGACTCTCCTTTATCAGGTTAAACTGAACAGATTTCAAGGCACATTTCAGTTAATCTGAAGTTGTTACGAGGCTTCAGCCATTTGAGTCAGACAAATCTAGAGGTTATCTTCCTAAATCCATCTTTTCATCATCAAACATAGTTTCATGATGTTCTGTTCAAAGAGCAGAGTATATATTTATTAATGTATGGTAAAGAATATCCAGTTGATGTGACTTAATTCATCACATGGGAACATGTTTATTGTTTTATGGTCAGATATGAAACGCTGATGTTATCCTTTAAAAAATGTGGCCAATTTTAGAGAAGGGTCGTTTTTTTCTTTTTTACTCAATAGGTAAAATGACAAATGTGAAACTGCGACTTCATTTCATCAATACCTGCATCCTTTCCCTCTCAGCGTTCAGAGTTTCCTGCAGCTCTTTCAGTTCTCGGTCTTGGTGTTCCATTCGCTGTTTGTAACGCAGAGCTTCTCCCTCAGAAGCCTCATACTGAGTAACAGCAATCTCCTTCTCACGCCTCACGTACCTATAAAACAGATTTCAAACTCAATCAAATGGTCATTATCGCTTCAAATAAACCACAGGTATGTGTTAAGAACTACAAGAACTTCATTAGTGGAAATGCACTGCTACCTTTTGTGTCTGACATTAATACCTGAGGATTTCTAGTATCTGTTCAGTGGTCTTCCCTTCCTCACTGAATGACAAGTCAAGCTGTTGTTGCTGGGGTTGCTGTTGGCGATTCTTTGTGGCCATTTCATCCATCTGTTGGTGCAGGAGTGCATTCTGCTTTACCAGATCCTCACACCGACGATTCTTATTAGTCAGATCCTCCTATAGGGAAGTTAAAGGAATCAAAGACTTTTAGGTGAAGTAAGCTGGAGCAGCATTCTCACAGCACAAGAACTCCTGAATATGACTGCCAAATATATAAAGTCTCCCTTTAGTGTGCATCCTCTTGCATTAATCCTCAGCCATTCTACCTTCAGCTGCTTCTCTGTTGTATTCCAGGCTGCAGTTTTCTCCTGAAGGCTGGAGGACAGCTTGCTTAGTTGCTCATCGAGCTCCCTCTTCCGTGTTGATTCTTGTTGTAATTTTTTCTTCAGCTCTTGCAGGGCCTCAACATCTGCAGCATGAAGCATCAACTCCCGCTCATACTTTGACTGTGCTTCTCCTGCGAGCTTAGTCTGAGTGGAAGACAAAACAAAGTAGTCCATGTGTAAATAAAAGTCCATAAAATAATAAACATACTGGGGTCATTCAGTGACTGTCATTTACTTTAGGATGTTCCTAGAGGTTAACGTGTACAACATTTTAACTGGGGTGAGTAAAATAAGACAGAGAATAATGATGGGATCAATTACAATCTTGTCATATGTTTTTATATTATACAAATATTAGCTTTTCTGACAACTCCAGGATGATGGATAGGCAGTAGTGTGTAAGGATGAGCATGTGGGTATCAATGAACCTGAAGGAGGCTGTCCTGTATAGCTTTCTGTTCCAGTGTAACAGCAGCTGCAGCTCTCTCCACTGCTTCCTGCTGCTCCACTTGACTGGCCTTCAGACTGCGCTGCAGCTCAGCAACCTGCAGAAAACAAGTTCAGAAACTACTCAACTTTGGAGAATAATTACAGGATTGAACAGGCTGAAATAGAGACACATACATTAATTTTCTGTTCCCTAAACCATATATACTAATCAGGGTCGTGGGGCATTCAGGGCTTTTTCCATCACATACTGATACATATGAAGTGGGGTTTTTAAGCACAGGATCTTTTCTCAAGGACCAAGAAGCATATTAAATCTAGGATTTAAATCTGCATTTACACTTGGATGATGGGGATAAAATTTAGTTCCGGGTTCTCAAAACCCAGAATTTGCAAGAGAAGCCACTCCCAAAGGGTATGGCTTCTCCTGCAAAGGGTTTCTGTTTGATCAGTAAAACCCATCCCTGCTTCAACTTGTACCACTTCATGTACAAAGTAAGTAACTGTGTGTAACTGTTAGACCAAGGGTCAGATATTAAACAAATCCAGTCTTTGTTGTTAGTTTTCTACTGTGAGTAAACTTCATCTAATTTTCATAATCCTTACAGTTCTTTAGTCCTTCACATAAGTTCTTCTAGGTCCTGGAACTATTTGGTAAATGACAACCTTAATGAGTATTAACAAACATACTTGTTTCTCCACTGCATCCACAGCCTTCCTCCGCTCTTCTTGCTGCTGCTCTTTCATCTTCTCCGCCTCTACAATCCTCTGCTCCAGCTGCTTTTGCACCTCTTCCAACTCTTTCAGCCGCATTTCCAGAGGGGTACGTGACTGGATGACAATAACAGAGATGAAGTAAAATGAATATTGCATTTATAAGTTACCGAGAACAAATGACAGTAAAGGCAGTGGGATCAGTGAGCTACCACATACCTCTTTCTCTTTCTTTAGACTGTCCTCCAGAGTGAGCACCACTGATCTGTACTGCTCTACAGAAGTACTAGCGTGCTTTAGCTGCTCTGATAGTTCATTGTTCTTTTCCTCTGCAGTGCGCAGAAGCCCTCTGACTTCTGCAAGTTCCTGTTCTGATTGGTTGGACTGCTGAGTGGTAGGTGGCCCAGGAGACCGTACTGAAAAGGCACAGATACCACAAAAACACTTAGAGTGGCAACATCAACATCAACTCCACTCTATAGAGGTTATACTCATACAGAGTTGGGTTGTGGTCAAACAGTCAGAAAGGTCACATCTGGCAGCAAGCAAAAAAGTCATTATGAGGAGATGGCTTAAGTGAAAAAGAAAGTTTTTTTCAGTCTTCATTTGTTGGTGGTTCAGACTGGTTTAATGTTGTCCAGGAGATCTACATCATGGAAAAACTTTTTCACTCAGATAATGAAAGGACACTTTTTATAGAATATGGACAAAATGGTCAGAATATGTCAAGCCTGTGAGATCTGACTTTTCCTAAGGACTGCTATTTGATTACTTATTTATGCACTTTTCTTTTTATTTATTTAAAAATTTAGGACACTAGTGGCTACCCCACCCCCATTCAGTTTTGGTTTCTTTGACGTTGTTAAAATATCTAAAACGTCAAAAATGGAAAAGCAAAACTTTTGTAAATCCTTGCATTCTGTTGTGAATAGTATGTGCTTTTTCAATAAAAGTGTTAATTCAAAATAAAAGAAAGGTCACACCTGATGTTTTTCCTGAATGATTTTCCTTGACCACGATGGAAAACATCATGAAGTGAAGAAAGATGTGAAGGAGAATTGATAAGGTCTTTGGAGTAGACAACCACAGTAGACTAATAATAATCTGATGGATAATATTGATGTAACTTTGCTGTAGTTAAGCAGCAATGTTCAGAAGATGGATTACTAAAAGTGCAGGCTAGATGCTTAATAAAAAACAATATACATTTGTAGTAATAGTAATAAATATTACTTCACAACTAAGGTTTGAATAGAAATAAAGGGAAGCAAATGGAAGAAATGGTTGCTCATATTACAGATTTTTTTCCCATGAATAGCTGTTGCATGGTTACAACACTTCAACAGAGCAAACATTGACCCCTCTGTAGTGAATTCAACTGACTTTCATTACAGCTGGTCATCTCTGTCAACTACAAACTAACCAAAAACCACTGGAGCTCTAGTGTCTTCCTTTCCCTGTTTACCTCTAAGTGGTGCTCTGAGGCCTGCAGCCCTTGTTGCCGGTGTGCTTGTGTTGCTGGAGGTTGGAGTGCTGGGAGCATCAGATGCAGAAGCCAGTTGGGTTCTGAGTGATGCCACCTGCTGCTCAGAAGTACGCAGCAACTCTCTGGTCTTCTGCAACAAGGTGTTCTGGGTCTCCAGCTGTCTTTTTGCTTCCAACAGCTGGGCCTGCAGGGACAGGGATGATAGACATTCCTGGTACATTCTTCTGAATTATAAGACATGCATGGTAAATGTACATAAATATTGACTCCACATACATCCATAGAGCGTCCGAGTGCGTGTCTTTGTGCCACTTCCTGGTCCAGCCTGGTCTTCATAGTAGCCAGTTCTTTCTCCAGATGCTCTATCTTATTGTTAAGTCGCTGGCGAGTGCCCGTCTCTGTTCGCTCCATAGTTAACTACATCACAACAGATAAAATAACAGGTAAATGAGTGAAAATAAGTCAACAGGAAGCTCAGCTGACATATTGGGATAAATGGAACAATCACAGATATGTATAATAGTACAAGGGTATGTTTTCTGATATTAGCCATTATGCTAATATATAATGCTGAAAAATAGGCATATTTTCTTAATTAAAGTTAGATATATTTTGATGCAATTGTTTTTAATGTATATTCTTTAATTATATTTTTTAAATAAATAGTAAATGAGTGAAGTTTATTGCTCAGTGCACTGATGTCATACACATTTTGGACAATAAATTCACCATTTAAGTGTCAAGTAACTTAACATGGATCCCAAAAGTTCAGCAAAATAAAAAATTTGAGCTGTATTTTGTTGGCAGTAGCACCCACTGAATACCAGTAGAACAACAGCATATGGTATGATGAGCCACATTTATTCACTCCTGTTCATATTCTTGATGTGTGACTGTACCTGTATGGTCTTGAGGTTGGTGAGCAGGAGGTTCTGGTTACGTTGCTCAGCTAGCATGGCCTCCTTCTCTCGATTGAGTCGACTCTCTGCTTGCCTCAACATGTCTCTCTCCTTTGTTAAGTTTTCTACTCGAACCTAAACAAACACAAAACAATGCGATTTTGGAAGGAGAGATTTATTACTTTTAAGACTCAGAAAGACATCCTGTGTTATCAACTTAATAAGATATAGACATTGCCATTATGACATCTAACAGTTTCTTACACACCTCCTCAAGCGCCAGTTTTTCATTCGACTGACGCAGGTCCTGGCTCATTGTGTGGATGATGTGTTCATGTCTTTGGGTCGTTGCAGACATCTTTTGGTTCCTATCCTGTAGAGCAGAGATCTCTCTCCTGTACGCTGATACATTCTCCTGGAGCATCTCATACCTGACAGCAGAGGATCATTGAAAAAATTCACTACAAAAACCCAATCAAAACAGTCTGAAAACAGGAATAAAAAACACATCAGAAGTACCAGACCTGGTTTTCCCTTTGACAAAAGTCATGGCAGGAAAAACTCTAGTCACCTTTTGTTAATGAACTCCAGTTGAGAGGTCAGTTTGGCGTTGCTGGAGCGGAGTTCAGTCAGTTGCTTCTGCAGTCTGTCATTTGTGTCGTTCAGCATCCGATCATTTTCTGCCTTCTCCTTCTTATACAGAGTGAAGGCATCGTTGAGCTGGAAACAGAGATACATTTATTACACAGGCAATAGAAAAAGGAGCAAATCAGGGACTTAATGACTCTGCACAATTTCTTTAATTTAAAGCAAAATACAAAACATGCAGATTTAAGTGTTTTTATTTAGTACCTGTTTCAAGGCAGCTTTGGCCTGAGCCGTCTGTGCTGACTCAGCAGCAGCAGCTCTTTGAGGAGTAGAACGAGTAGTTGGGACTGAGGGACGACCAGGTGCAGGGTGGAAATCTGGACCTGAAAATGATAGGTTTATTGTGCAAAAACCATAACAAGTCAACCTAATTCCTCTTAAGATACAACACCTCTTTAGCTTAATTTACATGAGCATATTAGGAGCACTGCATTGGAAGAAAGAAAGCACTAAATTTTTTGCTCTTGCTTTGTGATTATTTCTTCATAGAGCACATGGTTGTGTTTACCTTGGGGAGGCAGGCTGAAGCCGGTGCTCTGTGTCAGTAGAGCCTTGTACATGTCTCTCTGCCTGGCGTTGGAGTCAGCCAACTGTTTCTGCTGGTTCCTTTGTTCTCTGAACTGCTCCATCTCCTTCTGAAGTTTATTCACAGTGGTCTCCAGCTCTGAAACACTGGACAAACAGACACAAAGACATTCATTTCTAATTTTTCTCAGTGTTTAGCTGAGTGGCAGTGGTAGAAGTAGAAGTTGTACTAGCACAGCTCCTAGCTCATAAACATTTGTTACCGTGCTGATGTAACTTGGTTCTGCTGTTTGTTCTTCTCCTCTTCCAATTGCCTCAGCCTTCCCAGCAGGCTTTGGTTTTGGCTCTGGAGCTCCTCTACACTGCGGAAGGACAGCTGGCGTGGGTGGGTGACCTCAGTGGTGCTGGAAATGTCGGCAGAGCTTCCATCATCCTTGGTCACCCGGATACCCTTGGATTCCTCTACCTCCACCAGAAGAGTACAAACCTGGACAAGGGACAGACGAATGAACAAACAAATCAACAATCAGCAGTGATCTCATTCTCATTTGTACTTTTATTTCATGAAAACATACAGAAATAAAAGATCGGAGAGCTTTGGAACAAAATATGCCTGTGATAACTTACAAGGTCCCTGCAGTGTTACTTGAGGTCCTTAAAAGTAACAAGATATACTCTATTCACAAAAAGTTAGGGATAATTGGCTTTCCGGTGAAATTTCTGGAAAATGCAAAAAGTTCCCGCTACAGTGGTATTATACAATGAAAAGAGGGCATTTAAGTAGAAGCATGTAATGGTGATTTCCTCTTGTCAAACAATTTAGTAAAACAAAAGCCAACAACAGTGGTGGGTAAATAACAACAACAAAAAAAAGTCAATGTCTACTCAGGGTTTCTTAACCCTGGTCCTCGAGGCCCAGTGTCCTGTATGTTTTAAATATTTCCCTCTTCTAGCACATCTGATGGTTGTTATCAGTGTTCTGCAGAGCTTGATGATGAGCTGATCCTTAATTGAAGCAGATGCGGGCTTTGAAAACTGGGGTTAAGAAACACTGGTCTAAATCAACCGTATCAATAATGTCAATGTGTCAATCTCATGATGCCCAAATGTGATCATCATGATGAGGAGGACTGTTTAAATACCAATTCTAATTGAACCAGGACATTTATTGGTTGATTCAGACAGTTGTCCTGAAACACTGAACTGCTGGACGTGTGCATTCAAAAGTTTACAGAGGGTCACATTTAGTTCACCTGTAAAGGTTATAGAGCATTTTAGGTTCATCCTGAAACTTCACCTGAAAGCTGAATATCCCTAATGTTTTGCGAGTAGTGCATAGAACTGCATAATATATCGTTTGGGTATTGTCATTGCAATGTTCGTGTGTGCAATAGTCACGTCGCAGGTCCAATCAATCAAGGGTACAATCACGATTGTTCTTAATCAGTTTTGAGTAAGTCGCTGGTAACAACATTGAAAGTGAGCAATGAACAAGAGAAAATCACCAAACATGAGGACTTGGTGCCAAAAAGAAAGGCAATGTCGGTTATCTGGAATTATTAAGACTACAAGAAGGATGACGTGTTCTGTGTTGACAGTATTATACACTTGCCGCCACAACAAGAGGTAATACAATTCTTTTGTTTGACCATTTACGATGGCACCACACAGCTATTCTATCCTCCTGAGTATGTTGTCATATCACAATATATATATTGCAAGGTTAAAAAAAATTGCAATATCAGTTTTTTCTAATATTGTGCAGCCCTAGTAGTGTATGTATTCACACAAGCCATAGACCTGTCATATAGATAGATGGATAACTTTATTGTCTGTTCCAGGTAAAACTGAAATTTTTCTTTTGTTACAGCTGTAAGACAAAGTTAAAAACCCACATTCAGGCATTGAAAACACCCCAACACATCAAAAACACAGCAACACAAATGAAAACAGGTAAAAACACAGAAAATGACTAAAAACACTAAAAACAAAGTGCAGTTTGTGTTGTTGAGAACAGCTATTGCAGTGGGGATAAA
>JAPTGZ010000010.1:12291998-12302036 GCA_029814645.1 Fowleria isostigma | reverse complement strand
TTACAATTACAATTATAATGCATGATAATCAGAATAGTTCCATTTAAAATTTTTCAATGGATTACTTTCCATTATTTTCTATTATTTAACAAATCCAGTTTCCCATGCATTTCTCATAAGCCCTTCATACAGTATGTAACACAGATATTCTGATGATTAGTGTTAAGTGCAAGTTGTGTTCATCAAGTCCAGGTCAAGATAATGGAGGCGGAGTCAGAGGCGGGGCCAGAGCTGGTAGATCAAATCCAGGGCAAGAAGAACACATACCTTTGGAAATACAAGCAGAACTTCACCTTAAAGAGAGATGAGGAAGGAGAACGCTATATTACCATGTAGTGCAACAAGAATACAGATGTGAATGTTTTAATATTGGGCTTTTTTTTTTCTTGTCTCTTTTTCTATATCCAGACAAAACACCAATAAATTGCTTTGGGTTGGGTCACATGCTCATATGTGTTTATGAGGCTTAGACCTAATACATTCATCCAACTCTAAAACAGAATGCACAACAATCATTCTGTTTACAACAGAGGAAACATAGTGTGATTTGCTACATTCATATGGTGTTAAAATTCAAGAAAATGTGAAAATAATCCAGCATTCAGTATTTGGATTATGATACTCAGATTAAGTAATGTAACAGATTACTTTTTTTGGGCATGTAGTCTGTAATCTGCAACAGAATACATTTCAAAAGTAACCCTCCCAACACTGATGGAAAAACCCATAAAGACACAATCTGCCGTGTAGAATAACCCCAACAATGTCTAAGCTCAACACTCCCGTGCCTGCAGACCTGATGGACCAGTCCTGGTTTTGGTGTCTCAGTTCACAGCCAGGCTCCACCCTGTCCTTCAATTTTGGAAACACCAGGAAGCAACCAGGTGAGTCTAAAGACACAGGACGATTAAATAAAATTAAATAAAGCAATTAGCAGAACACACACATGAAAACTACATGCGCTAATGAAAATAACACTAATATTAAGCACTGTGTGTGTGTTTAGGATCAATGCAGTGATCCAATTTCTCCTCAGGGGTAAGAAAGTGAGTTACTGTTATGAGTTCTGTGCCAGTTTTAAGTGACTGTAGATGAAAATAATTAAAGATGCTGATGTTAGATGCATAATTTGTACTTAGTCATCAGTGTTTCTTATAGCCTAATATACAAAGTGTTAGATTTGTAGCTGATCTAAAAAGGATGTGTCCATAAAAAAATTAAATAAACAATCTTTGATACCTTTTACTGAAGTGGAAATGGTAAAAAAAATAAAAAATAACATTGTTGATACATTCTATATTAAAACTACAAAGACTTAAACATCTATGAAATAATTTACTGATATAAATATTAAATACCTGTTGATCCGTTTTTGTAAGTTTAGACCCACTAATCCTAACAATACAAATAATTGGTGTAAAGTGCAGATTTTCATCTTTTCATGGTCATCAGATATGACCCATTTGGACATTCAGAGGATCTGTTATGAACATTACCTTCTACAACATTGATTCATCAGTAAAATCCATGGAGTTTGATGAATGACAGAGGTTGAAGATGCTTGTTTTTTGTTCAGTAAATGATACATCCCACTAAAAAAGTCAGTTTTTCCTTAATTTCTCTGTTTTTGATATAATAACCCTCAACTTTAATTTGAGTTTTTATGGACATCTACATCATCAGTAAATTAGATATGGGAAAATAATGGATTTTCACTTAAAAATGCAAAAATAGGTTGCATAATATTAGAATAAATTGTGATAAATCACTTAAAAAAGGTTAAAATTGAGAAAAATTCAATTGGGAACTGCCACATAAGTAGCAGTGGGTCTTTATGGGTTAACTTAATATTGCTAATGATCTTAGTTATTCTTGATTCAGATGTTTTAAATAAAGAAATATACATATATCAAGAGCTATCCACTGTAAAAGGAACTTTAAATTATCCTTCCTCCCCACCTCCATCTCCCTTCTCACAAATCTGGACTGTAACTCTGCAACTTAATGGAAATGGCTGGTACTATTTGTTACTACATTATCCTTATTTATTGATGGTGATGTCGCACCATTTATTGTCATTATTTTTAATCACACTGGTGTGATGTTTTTACATATTTCTTATATGACATTGGGGTTGTGCAGTAGTTTTTAATGATATGTCTTTTGGTGCTGTAACTCCCGTGTTTTCAGGACAACGTCATTTATTGTTATGTGTCCAGTGTTATTTATTGTTGTCATATGTCTGCATTGTGATGTCTTCCTCGTCTGTTCTGTGTTTTTTTGTATGGTGCTGCAGCCCCTGGTACTACTGCTCACAACAAATTTCCCTTTAGGAACAATAAAGTATATCTTGTCTTATTTTATCCCTTCCCATTATCAGCAACTGCATATTCAGATATTCTTTAACGAATATTAATTACAGCTTTATTTTCTGAGATTTATCATCAGTAACCGTCCCATACCCTCATTCATTTATTGTTCTTTTTTTAGTTTTCATCTTTTTTTGTTTAGCCTGTTAGTCTAGGAAAAGTGTCATTCTAGGAAGGAAATAAACAGTTCTTGAGACAGGCTGGAAGGAGTTAAGTCAGAAGTAAGACCTTTTATGAAAGAAGCTTGTCCTTTCAGTTTCTGTTTCTAGAGGTGGAGTTTAAAACGTTCTGTGGTCACTGTTTTTGTTTTTTTTTTAGTCTGCACTTTCTCTTGTTTGGCCTGTGAGGAGCGCAACTCTACAAGGAAATAAACAATCCTTGAGACAGGCTGGAAGGAGTTAAGTTAGGAGTTAGAACTGCATATTAAAGAGGCTTCTCTTTTCAGTTTCTGTTTCTAGATGTTAAGTTTGAAACGTTCAATGGTCACTGTTTTGTTTTTTTTAGTCTGTATCTTCTCTTATTTTGCCTGTGAGGAGAGCAGCTCTACAAGGAAATAAACAATTATTGAGACAGGTTGGAAGGAGTTATTAGAAATTAGAGCTGTTTTGAAAGAAGTTCGTCTTTTCAGCCTCTGTTTTTTAGATGTGGAGTTTGAAGCATTGTTCTATGGTCACTGTCTCTTTTTTTCTTTTTTTTTAGTCTGCTTCTTCTGTTGTTTGGCCTGTAAGGAGCTCAACTCTTCAAGAAAATTAACAGTACTTCTTCCAGACTTTTGTCAGTTTCTGTTTCTTTTTCTAGAGGTGGAGTTTGAAACATTGGTCTATGGTCACTTTTTTTTTTTTCAGTCTTCATCATGTCTTGTTTAGCCTCTGAGGAGCGCAACTCTACGAGGAAATAAACAATCCTTGACTGGAAGGAGTTAAGTTAGGAATTACAGTTGCATATTAAAGAGGCTTCTCTTTTCAACTCTATTCCTAGAGGTGGAGTTTGTAACATTGCTCTGTGGTCACTGTTTGATTTAGTTGAACCTTGACCAAGGTTAGTTGAGGAAAAAGGGTTGTGCAGGCCTTGACCATTTCTCTATCCAACATTCCTGCGAAGAAGCCAGACAAGGACGATCCAGAGAGTTTCACGTGGGAGCAGAGCAGTCCCGGACAGTGCTTCGGACCTCCAATCCACAGCCAGAAGACCCTCCAACAGCACTTGAAAACTCACATCTTCAACGAGCAGAGGCATGATGTTGAGTAAAGATCTGCCAGATATTGAGGTAACATTTTACATCTTACCTGCTTCTCCTTGGCAGAACTCTGTATTAGTTGTCTTTATTAACATGTTTTGCATCTTCTGGTGTTAAACAACCCAGTGTGGAGGGAATATTTACCCTAAATATTAACCCATATATTGATCCTACAGTTGCAGAAGAAATTATTAGACCATCAAAAGTCATCAAAAACAATGGTTATGTAATCATGTACTAACTCCTGTGTGTATCATGTGGCTAAAACAAACAGAAAAGAAAACATGGAATAAATAAAAGCATTGTTTTTGTCAGTACAATGTCATAGATATTGATGTAAGAACTTTTGCGATTTTGGTTATTATCAAAAAAAAACTTTTTTGCTGCAATATTATAATTTATTAGTGATGCAAAATCTCAGGTTGTTTATCAGGGGTCTCAAACATGCAGCCCGTGGGCCAAATCCAGCCCACCAAAGGTTCCAATCCAGCCCACAGGATGAAAGTCCAAAAATTACATTAAAGATATCAATAGTCAAGGTTGTTGTCATTATGTTATTATTTTACTTGAGATCACATTGGTCTGTTAGTGGAACCCAAACTAAAATGATTTTGACTACAAAGTTTTTTCTTGAAAAATTATGTAAAAACATGCAAGTGAAAATAAATAAATAAATAACATGACACAATGAAAATGTTTACATTTAAAAACTATCCTTTCACAATAAAATGCAAATAAATACTTAAATAAAAGTAAACGTGAACAACCTGAAATGTGCAATTTTAACAATATTATGCTTGTTACCACATGTTTGTGTAACACTGTTGATAAATAATAAGTTGAGGCATAATATTGTAAAAATTGCACACATTTTCCAATGAAATTTTATTTTTTTCAGGTTATTCACATCTTTTTTGTAAAATGTAAAGATTTTCATAACTTAATGAAGGTGTTTTGTAATAAAACAAAGAGGAAAAACTTGGAGTTGTCATTATTTATAAATTATTATGTCATTATTTTACTGGTCTGGCCCACTGGAGATCAAATTGGGCTAAATGAGACCTCTGTTGTATATCAAAATGCTTCTGCATCCTGCTTCTGACTAGGAATTATACCTATAACTTTATATTCTGGAGCGGACATTATTTGCTATGATTGTTATTATTGTCTTTAATTTTCATCCTCTATTGCCTATGTAGGTTTGTTTATAAAAAAAAAAAAGCTGAGAAAACGGAAAAAAAACCCTTCTTGAACTGTATTTAATTGTATACATTGTATTGTACAGATAAAAATAAATAAATAAAAACTACATTAAAAAAAAAAGACAATAAAACAGTATCACTCGAATAAAGACAGTCTGAAACTATGTGCAGCTGTTTTAATAGTGTTGGGTCCAAGTACCTTGACGAATTTCTTACATGTTCTAGCAGGGTGTTTCTAACCTGAGGATTAACTAACAGCAGAACATTAATCAGAAGGCTAATGTTAATTTGAAGATTAAGACAGATAGAATTTCTAGTGCTCTACTCTACATGTATTGGCCTGATGTTTGTGTGTCTGTATCCAAATCATGACCTCAGCAACATCCAGCCTCTGCATAAAGAAAGTAGAGTAGACTTACACAAACATAAGGAATAAAAAAGGGCACCCCTCATCTTCTGAACCTCCACAGACTTACCAGTGATTAACACCCAGTCTGATAAATTGTCTTTTGGGAAGTTAAAAGCAGAAACACCAAGCAGAAGATCACAGAAAAGTAAAAAAAAATCATAACGGCATATTAAAGTTTAATATTAGACAAAAAAACTATAACATATACTAGAGATTTGGTGTGAGGTTCTGCCACTTTAACATTTCTCAGAGGATTAAAAAATTACAAAGTCATTGTTACATTGTCCCAAGAGAGCTTAAGGTCTTATGAAAGCCATGTGTTCGGCCGGACAAGCATTAGATAACAGACACATGGTCATAACGGAGTGATGGTGCACGTGTAGAGATGGAGCAATACTTTCAACCAGTCTGATCTGCAGTAAGTAAACAGACTTGTAATGTGTAATAGACTCTTTATATTTAACTACATGAGGCAAACCTTTATATATGCAGCTAATCCCTATCAGAATTAGAAAAAAACTTTATTTATCCCGAGGGGCAATTAAGAGGATGAAGAGTGTCACACTAAATAGCAAGAAAATATGTAAAAATAAAAAAAGGCAGGTAATGCAGCAGATACTGTACAATAGCACACCTGCTGCCAGTAGCAATATCGGTAATAATATCAGGAGGAGGGAATACAGCAGAAGTATCCATGTAAGTGGTGAGATGTATAAATATATATAAAAATAAAAATAAAGGAAATTAGAAAACATATACTGAATATGAACATGTTAAATTTGTCTTATTATTCAATACAGTGCAGATTGAAAACTAATTTTAGCATATTATTACATGCAGGAAAGAAATATTCATGTAAAATCTCAGTTATCTTGTAATATGTGTTCTTCTTTGGGCCTGTAAAATACACAAATAGAAGAGTAAATACATTATATTATGTTAAGACTCACAGCTTAAGATAATAGAAACAGAACAAGATAGGGCACCATGAAAAAAGAAGCAGCCCAGTCTCTGATGCTTAAGATTCCCCCGTGTTATCTGTGAGGAGGAAAGACCATATGAAAAAAAAAACAAAATTTACAAAAGAGTCACCCTACACTTCTCAGTGCGTACTACATGTACACAGTGAGAGGCTGGATGTGGAGTCAGATTATGAGGTTTCTCTAGTTGCCTGTGCTATCAGTGCATATCTACTTATGGAAGCAATTATTTCCTTTTGTATAAGCATTGTTAGCATAGAGGGTTCTTCACCTTTCCTGGTATGTTTTCATCTGCCGGGCCACAGTATCACAGGGTACTGACCTGGCAGCCCCTCATTATCTTATCAACCTGACCCCAAACACACAAACAAGCAAACTTCCTAGAACATTCTCTAGTATCAGTCAGATAACAGTAGTGGTTCATAACAAACAGGTGAAAGTGTAAAGAAGTCAAAATAAAAGATTTTTTTCTCTTATTCACTATGAAGATATTAAAAAAGTTATAAATCACTAGCACAGTGGCTCCCACACTTTTTTGGTTTGTGACCACATTTTAACGTCACAAATTTCTGGTGACCCCAGACATTCAAGACGGAGGCTTTTTTTTTTTTTTTTTGGCTGAAATTAATTTGTTTTTCATCATGTCATGGTTTTCTATACTATGTTACAAATAAATGTTAATTTTATATAACATTTAGTCTATATAATGTATATTATTATGGACGGAGGCAGAAAAGCCAGGCTGATATTACAACACAAAGTGAGAATTTTATTTTCTGTGGTCAGGATATATACAGTCAGTTGAGCTTGTATCTAAAAGGATGAAAATTAATACTAAACAAACAATAACTCAAACTATGAATTATAAAAGAGCTTCATCATCTTAAACCAGCCACAATGAACATCTGAAAGACAATCAAGATATACTCTCTCCAATATTATATCCTACATTTTATTTGAATTAGATTTCTATTTGGAAAAGTGTGTGTTGTTTTAATTATAATGAAATATGTATTGAATCATTAAAAAAAATTACTGATATTTTTTTGTGGATCAGCCCATGTTGAAAAACACGGCACTACTGCGTTGTGAACCATGAGGATCCATGGGTTCTAGACGTGGTGGTGTTTATGTTGTTGTGTATTCATGCACGCTGGACCGCATTTGTGCAGCAGTAACTGCCAAAGCATTCTGGGTATAGCAACATGATTGTAAGGCTATAGTAATCCAAAATTACAAATATCTCCCAAAATACTAGTTTTATCAAATTGCCATTTTCACTAGTCTGATCCTTGACCAAAAATACCTAAGTATGGCAAACCACAGCAATCAGCTCTTTACAGATTTTGTGTGAATCCCCAGACACACACATACATAATATGCATGGACACACACTTACATGCACACAGAGGCCACTTGGCTTTTAATATAGACTAAAATCATCTCAAAATAGGTGTCATTATAAGACTGTGCATTTGAATTTTTACACACTTCTGAAACCCATTTATACATTTTTATTCTCTGTTGTGGACAAAATGTTTTAAAAGCCAAATATTTAAAACATTTATTAAAAAACAATTAAAAAAATATACTGCTGTCTCCACTGCAAAGAACACTCCAAAAAAAGTAAATAATGCATCCGAAAAGTTGTATCATACTGTTTTCAAATCCAAGACAATTATTTAAGGCTAAGAAAGCAGAAAATGTTTCCTTTCCTAGGTCTCAGGAGGATTTAAAACAAATGAGGAAAGCACTCCTGCAATTTACAGTGATTTTAAACTAAAAATTAACCAGACTGGCACTGAGGGAGCATATGTTTTGGCCAGGCTTATCATTACTCAGACGCCCTTCCAGGGATCCGCTGTTTTATCTGGATTGGCTCCAAAATTATGTACCTCCACTGTTACTCACCTTTTGCTTTTACTCGGCTATAATAAGAATCAGCACTGTAGTTTTTGTTTAATCTTGATAAAAACTTGACTAAAAATGGTAATGAAATTATAATTGCTGTGAGAAAACCTCTTTAAATATATAGGAAATGGTCTATCCATTAATGTAAATACAAGATTCTACTAATTTCTATCAAGTAATGTGTCAGAGCCTGTGTACTATTCTTAATCAATTTCCCTGATATTTTATTTAGAGCATCCTGGCTCTAAATCCCCGGGTGAAGACTCATGCTCAGATCATGTCCACAGCGAACAAGAAGAAAGAAAAGAAACACTGGAAGAGAAACCCAGACAGGGGCTGTGACGTAAGTTATACTTCACACACAAACACACACTTAAGATGAGTTTAGGAGTGATTTTATTCAGCTTCTACCTTTAGTCTTTCTTTCTTTTTCTACTTTTTCTCACATTTTATACTTATATTATTATCCTCCCCTTGTTTTTTCAGTCTTGTGTGAAGTTAGAGAACAACTTTGACGATATCAAACACACAACGCTGAGTGAGCGTGGAGCTCTACGAGAAGCACTGAGGTGAGAGGAAATGGTTTGGTTTATTTTATTCTCAACATGCTCATCCATAGGAAACAGTAAATTATTATAACCTTTTTGTGTTTTGCTCATGTTATTGTATTTTAATTTTGTGTGTATTTTTAAATGTATTTTTTATGACTCTCAAGTCCCAATTTTTTTTTTCCTTCACATGATCTCACTTTATGCCAGTTTGATGAAAGAATGACTCACCTGTGCTTAATTATTGCTTTAAATAACAGTGAAATCTGTTCTCAGGTGTCTAAAATGTGCTGATGCTCCCTGTCAGAAGAGCTGCCCCACTAACCTGGACATCAAATCTTTTATCACCAGTATCTCCAACAAGGTACTAAAAATACACACACAATCATTTCTACCATCGGTATTACACTGCCCGGCCAAAAAAAAACAAAAAGAAAGAAAAGTCACACATGCAAAATCTGACTGCGCCACCTTTGGTTTTGATTCAGGAGACATTCACTCCGGCATCTTTTTTGCCACATAATGGTTATGTAGTGTCACAATAAGGTTCATAATATTTTTTTCATCCATAGTTGCATTAATGTAAAGAACCGTTGCTCACAGAATCACATTTATTTAAGTTCTAGCAAATTACATAAACTGATAAAGGTAAAAAAAAAAAAAAAGTTGAAAAAATCAAGTATTTCCCAGGATTTATGCTGCATTCCAACGGACTGGGAGGTAGAATGCATCTACCACCTGGAGTTAATAACATCCCACCTTAAAGTATTCCAGATTATCCTTGTTGAACATAAACAACAAATATATCTTATTTGCTTTGTTACTGAAGAGGCATTTTGACTGTTGACAGTGCAGTGTTCTCATGTACGCAAACAAGATGGAAGAGGTAAAATGACAGATGAGCTAGTTATACATTATGAAGTTTTTTTTTCATTACAAACTTGCACACTGTGTGCCGCCATTGTTGTGGTGATGTCATTTGTAGTTCATGGTGAGGTCGGGGTACTTCTACCTGGCCCCACTTCGCAACTAGGACCTCCAACTTTGAAGGGCGTTTCACTGCATTTTATCGAGTTTGATGTTGGAAACTTCCCACCTCCCAGCAGTCTGGAAGGCAGCATTAGTCCTAAACAGAAACTTCAGTTAAGTTTCGGTTTGACAACAAAGTGTGTGATGTGAATATGAATTGGCATACCCATTCACAGTACTACAGAAGAGAATGGTGTAATTCTCATGCTTGTCCGTGTGTGTGTGTGTGTGTGTGTGTGTGTGTGTGTGTGTGTGTGTGTGTGTTAGAACTACTATGGTGCAGCACGGGCCATCCTATCAGACAACCCACTGGGTCTGACCTGTGGGATGGTTTGTCCCACCTCAGAGCTGTG
>JAPTGZ010000010.1:12274083-12284256 GCA_029814645.1 Fowleria isostigma | reverse complement strand
TTGGAAATTGTCACAAAGTAGCACTGGGTCTTTATGGGTTAAGTTATTTTTATTCAAGGATTAAATTGAGTGTAGACGCAGAGACTATCAGGCTATCCCATTTAACACATTTGTCTTATATTACTGTATGGTATTTTACTTGTTTTGAAACTTTATTGATCTTGATGTGTAGTGACAGCGGCCATGTCTCCTGTGAAGCTGAACCGCTGGGGTACTCCAGAGGTAAACACGGACACAATGCAGACCAGCGAAGCCTGGGTGTTTGCAGGAGGTGACATTGCTGGTTTGGCAAACACCACAGTGGAGTCAGTGAACGACGGCAAACAGGCCTCGTGGAACATTCACAGATACATTCAGGTAAATCTGAATAACCGAGTGTTCTCCACATCTTGAGAACATTAAGAAATTGCTGCAAAATAATAGCCTGGCCATCCATCCCATTTCCTCAGTGTATTCAATACTGAGAAAACAGTGTGGAACTGTTCCATTCACTGTTGATTAGGCTGATCTATTTTATACTGGGCCAATCACAAGTCTTGGTGACAGATGTTTTGCAATAAGTCATACGCACCAACTTCTTTTTGTCACGAATCAAAGTCAGTTCCAAGTCTGCCAATGTCTTTACAACTGTTGTTTGATTAAAAAATAAGGATTGAATTACAGATTACACCCTGTATTCTTAAATTTCTCTGACAAAAGTATCACGTCTGTCTTACCTGTGATTGGTTTACTCGGAGTCTGTTAGTCCCGCCTTCATATTTTGATTCATATTTGTTCCAGACTGTTTTCTCAGTATTGAATCCATTGAGGAAACGGGATGGCTGGCCAGGCGAGGAACATAGAGGGTGGAATTCTATTTTCTCTCTCATTCTCCACTATAGACATGAGTATTTGTTTTTTAAGTGCAGAACCAGTTCTAAAAGAAGAGAACCAGTTTAATAAGAACAATGTTTCTTCTCATTCCTGTTCTTCTACAGTCTTTATATGGACACACAGTGGACTCAGTACCAAAGCTTCCGTTATTCTACAGTGCCATCGATCAGGTGGACATCAGTGTTGAAGTTTGTGGAATCAAGTTCCCGAACCCGTTTGGTCTGGCCTCTGCACCCCCGACAACCAGCACAGCTATGATCAGAAGAGCTTTTGAACAAGGATGGGGCTTTGCACTGACCAAGACCTTTGGACTGGACAAGGTGCGGCATAAACATATTGTATCAAACACAATGAACCACGGAAGTGAACTAATAGGTTTTTATACCAAACACCCAAAAGGCAAACTAAAGAGAAAAAAACAGGAATTAAAACCCTTTTTTTGATCAGCAGAATTTAAAAGTAGCAGTTTATGTTTTGGAAATTTCAGCATTTTACAAAGAACGAAGATTCTTTTTACAGCTTTACATATTTTGGTGAAGAACCTCAAGGATGAAAGTAGTGACTGGATGAATGTATCTATGTAGCATTTGCTATATGTACCGTAAGTGTTTTGTCACTGCAATGAAAGGTTGATAATCTACCGTTTTCATGCTACTGTGCCAGAAACAACCATAGGCAGATTCATATATCTGAGAGTAATTGGATAATTGTAATAATCAGATCTAACACAATTGCAGGCACTTTAAAAATGCAGTAATCAAGAAACCCTGGTTTAGACGCTCCAGTCCATTACTGAATTTCTTTTGGAGTATGTTCGTATGTATGTAGTGATGATAGACTTAAACTTCCTGCTGTCTTCTGATCACATTTGAGCATGTAACTTCTGTTCTCTGCTACTTTTAATTGTGTTTACACATGCGCAACTCTAAAGAATAAAATAAATCAGATTAACCTCTATGAATGTGTGAAGACATTGGAGTATTGGAGATTGATCTTAGTGTTAATCCAATTTCTCATAATCAGATAACTTGGATAAAGCCTATCAGATTATCCTGTTTACATGATCACTCGAATAATCTGATAACTCCAGAAATCAGATAATAATCAGAGTATTGGTGTGCATGTAAACGGACTCACTATCTATCAGAGACCATATCAATAAATTTGATGGATTTCTATGTTTCTGTCTCTCCAGGACCTGGTGACCAACGTGTCTCCTCGTATTGTGCGTGGAACCACCTCAGGTCACGTCTACGGTCCAGGTCAGGGCTCGTTTCTCAACATTGAACTCATCAGTGAGAAGACGGCAGCATATTGGTGTCAGTCTGTAGCTGAGCTGAAGAAGGACTTCCCCAACAATGTAAGTTTATGTCCATGTCTCATCACATTATGGGTCCACACTATGACCTCATGCATGGAGTAAGTAAATTGTTAGTAACAGAATTATTATTTACATTATTCTGTTGTTCTTGAATTTCTGTGTGTGACCCAAAAACAAATATTTAGAAGGTAATGTTCTGTCTGTCAGGTGGTGATCTCTAGCATAATGTGCAGTTACAACAAAGAGGACTGGACAGAGCTAGCAAAAATGGCTGAGGTGAGAAAAATCATATGCAAGCAACAATTAAAGGCAGGGTAGGAGATGTTTTCCTGGAGTCTTTTTCACTATATTTCTTAAAATCACCTTCACATCCCAACTGCAACCAATGAATTCAATGTTCTGACACAAAAATTTTTTTTAAATTTTAGTCACCTGTGGAATTGAAAAAACACCAGCCAACCATTTTAACCAACCCATTGAAATGACTGGATGGTGATATGTCTATGAAACTCAACTGCGGTTTGTCCCTCCCGCCTGTGCGTACCCTTCTTCCTGCACGAATCACGTATTCTCAGAGGCTTGGAGCACTTTTACAGGAAACCCAGAGCCAGAGCTTGGCTACTAGCTATATTAGCTGTATTAGGATGTAAAGATTACCAGCAAGTTATTTTGTCATGTTGCAGTACTCTGGAGGTGTGGCTTTGGCTGGAAGTCTGAAGAAAGGGGTTTGGACTTTTAGATCGTGTATTTTCAAAATGTAGCTTGCTTGAACCATTTTTCCAGGATCTCCTACCCTACCTTTAAATAGCGCATGTAAAACCATGGTGTCATCAGCATACATATAAATGACATTTGAGCTGATGGAAGGTGAAAACATTTGTGTTTTTAGGAGTCAGGAGCAGATGCTTTGGAGCTGAACCTGTCTTGTCCTCATGGGATGGGAGAGCGAGGCATGGGACTGGCCTGTGGACAGGTACGTACATGCATACATCAGTCATATTGTACTTTTACATTGTACTACTATAATCTTGTAATGTATTAGATGTAAATTGTAATGTATAGAGACTTTACAAAGAATAGCTACTGCAGTGATGCAAAAGTTAATGTAATTCAAATAAACAAACATGACTGTAATAAAAGTAAAATACAGGAACGTTCCATGATCCTGCTATTTCACAGAAATAAACGAAGGTCTATGTTTAATGTCTGTGATTGTGATTAGGACCCGGTTTTAGTGCGTAATATCTGTCGCTGGGTAAGAGCAGCAACCACCATTCCATTCTTCGCCAAACTGACACCAAACGTCACTAACATTGTCGACATAGCCAAGGCTGCCCATGAAGGTACGCAGACATCTGCATATGTACAACTTTATTTTTCCATTTCAGTGTTAATGAAATGGAATGAATGGTTGAGACACATGTTTTGATTGTCGTTCATGTTGTTTGTTTGCCAGGTGGGGCAGACGGAGTAACAGCCACAAACACCGTCTCGGGGATGATGGGACTGAAGGCTGATGGATCCCCCTGGCCTGGTGTTGGAGCAGGCAAACGTACCACATATGGAGGCGTGTCTGGTAAGGAAAATGCACATACATGCATTATTAAAACATCCACCTGAATGATGCTTCATCAAAGCAGTAAATAATGATGGTCTTTAAATGACTTGTGTAGGTAATGCCATCAGACCCATCGCCCTTAGAGCCGTCTCTGCCATTGGCAGAGCTATTCCTGGGTTCCCCATCCTGGCCACTGGAGGCATTGACTCTGCAGAGACCGGACTGCAGTTCCTTCATGCTGGAGCCTCAGTTTTACAGGTGATAACAGCTGTATTATTATTGTTAAAGTCAGAAAAGGTAATTGGTCTGATGATACAGTAAACAGGGCTAATGTTGGCCTTTTTTTCCGTATTGGATTTCTTGAGATTATGTATGTTTTAATAGGGTTATTTTTTATGTCCTATACGGTTTAACATGATTTAAGATATTTTTGTATGACTTGCATCATCGTAGATTTGTTTAAAAAGAAACACAAGATAGGCCTATATTACTTTCCCATTGATTTCATTAAATTTGATTACAATATCCATAATAATAATGATAATAATAATTTTAATAATAAATGGCTTTGAATGCTGTGATTTTAAGTATCCAAAAGCTAGCTGAAATCGTCATAGTTAAATCAGAAACAAACTGTTATAGCATGGAGCAGTTACATTAGTGACTAAAGAGGGAACTTCCACAAAATGAAGACCTCTTACCTGCTGAATGGAATGTTCAGTATTATGTCTGTTCTTCTTTAATATGAATCAGTTGTTCTCCTTGTATCCAAATGCCACAGGTATGCAGTGCAGTTCAGAACCAGGACTTCACAGTGATTGAGGATTACTGTGTTGGTATGTAACTCTATGTGTTTTGCATACACATATTACTCTCATATATGGAGCTGAAACAAATTTGCAAAAATCACTGTAATTATTTTTGATTTTAATGGTTCCATGAATGATAATTGGAGGTAATACAGTTACCAACCCTCTATTAGAGTTTTTCTCACCTATTGTAGGTGATCTCTATATATAGTGATATTCAGTGCCCACAGAGGCTTTTAATGGATACTGTTTTGGTTCATGTGTGTATTCAGGTCTGAAGACGTTGTTGTACCTTAAGAGTCTGGACCTGGAGAACTGGGATGGTCAGTCTCCTCCAACATTGAAACATCAAAAAGGAAAGCCAGTCCCCAGACTGGAGGAACTGGTGGGAAAGGTATCGCTTCAGTCTTGACTACAATCTTTAAGGAGTTACTATTGCTCTTCTTTTACTTCTACTGCTTCTGTCTTTGTTAAATCCATCTTTACTTCCACCTTTTCAACTGCCAGTAAAACTACATCTGGCTGTATTCTCTAACTGCTAATATTTATGCTGTTCAGTCTTCAATGCCATCTATATATATGTATTACTTTTCCATAATTATACATGTAAATATTACTCCAGCCTGTACTGTGATGACTATTGCTACTACTAGTCTTTATTGTCATGGTTACAGAAACTTCTTGTTTTCTAATGCTTTTAAAATAAGAAATGTTGTTTTTCTAGGACTAACTCAGGAAATACCTCCTCTGATTTTATTGTTTATTTTATGGCAGGTGGCATTACAATAATCTGTACATTTGAGTATTAACCAGAAGAACCAAAAAGCCCAGACTTGAACCAAACACAATCTCTATAATGAGGGCTTTATAAAATTTTAACTGAACTGAAAGGGGGAGTTTTTGCACATCCCACTGAGTATTACACGCTCAACCTGTAATCAAACCTTCCTATGAATGCTGGCGTTGTTCAATTATTGTTTTTTGGGCTTGTGCGTGTAGAGCCTCCCCAGCTTTGGGCCTTACCTCCAGCAGAGGACAGAAGTCATTGCAGAGTACAAGAAAAAGCTGAAGGGGGTTGAGACAAGCAATGTGTCCAATGTCACCACCCAAACCAGCACACCTAAGAAACCTGTTCCAGCTGTTAAGGTGTGACATACATTTTCCTTATTAAATGTAAACGCTGATAGATGTGCCAGGTTGTATTTAATGTACTCATGTGCATGTGTTTGTAGGATGTGATAGCCAGAGCATTACGTCACATTGGAGCATACCAGGAACTTAACAATATGGAGCAGGTAAATCCTTTTACCCCCACAATCATTTTATATCCCATGTTGTACGGTTCATTTATATTATAAAAGCCAAGTGTCTTCTGTGTGCATGCATGAATGTGTGTCTGGGGTCTCACACAAAATCTGGAAAGAGATGACTGCTGCTTTGGCATATCAGATAGCGAAAACAGCAAGTTGATAGGACATATTTTGGGAGATATTAATAATTTTGGAATACAATAGCCTTACAATAAATATTGCTATACTCAACCAGCTCAACAAATGCAGTACAGCATGCACAATTTTTAAATTTTTTTTATTTATTTATTTTTTATCTATTTATTTATTTTTCATCTGAGTCCAGCTCAATGAGCCTCTGTGAGTACTTGCCTATGTGTATTTGCTGGTGTCCTCTGTGTCTGTGTTTTTTGGGTTTTTTTTGTTCTGTCTTAATGTTATGGAGAAGATGCCCTCTCTCTTTTGTTACTGCAGAAAAAATCTACCTACGGGTTTAAATAAAGTTACTTTGACTTTGAATACACAACAGCCTCACGTGTCAACGCGTTAGTTTCTGTTAATCCTTCACACATCAGAAACAAATAGCAAACTGCGATTATGTGACATTACTACATTTTTATACATCAGGCAAAAGCAAAACTTAAATGTATTCTTATGAAATTACATATTATTAAATGTAAACAACACGTCCCGGAATCAAAGCCATCAATTGCTCAATTATAAAATAATATACAGACCTTATGCTACTCCTTATCAACATAATAGAATGGGTCTGATCTCTAGTCCAAATTGTACTTTGTGTTCTAACTCTTCTGTGGGAACAGTCCTTCATATGTTCTGGGAATGTACTAGAGTTAAAACTTTATGGACTTATGTTTGTAGTATTATGAGTAAAATCCTCCAATCTGTATACAATAATCCCAGACCCAGGTCTTTGTCTTTTGAATGATGATACTGCGTTGAACTTTGGACAAATTTGAGAATTCTTTTTTTATGGATTTACAGCTGTAAAAAAAAAAAAAAACAATCTTAGAGTTACAGTTTCATGAAGAGATTTGCCCTATTAAACATTGGTTAGTAAATGTACAACACATGGCTAATTTAGAATAATAAACAACCAAACTTAACTCAGAAAAGCCCCAAACTGTACCTAAATGGTCAAATTTTTTTGGTAGATATAAATGAAATGTTGGAAAAACTGTAATTGTTTCTTTTTTGCTTTTTCGTACATGTATATTTATATATGTGTGTCTATTGCAACCCTCCTCACTTTTTCCTCTCATCTGTCAAGTTGGTATGTGCTATTTTCCTTGGTTTTGACTTTGGTTCTTAATGAGACGATGGCCTGTGCTCTTTGTGTTTTTGTTGTGTTATTGTTGTAAAATTTCTCAATTAAAAAGTAAATAAAAAAAAAAAAAGAAATTACATATTTTTCATTGAATAAAATAAAGTTTATTCAAATGACCATATTGTACTCATGTCTGTGGTGTTTAGGTCCAGGCCCTCATAGATGAAGAGATGTGTATCAACTGTGGTAAATGTTATATGACCTGCAATGACTCTGGATATCAGGTACAGACACACACAGAGCTGGTTGTTTTATAGGGCTGCCTGTCATATAGAAATACTTTGGACTTGTGTTTTAATGTTCCTGCTTTTACGTACATTGATTTAAACAGTGACAGAATACTTATGGTCAACACTACTGTTTAATCCAAATGAAATTTACTCTATATTTAACCTTTTTTAACCCATAAAGACCCAAACATCCACCATCTACCAAAACCATATATTGATATAAACTCTGTAATTCCTATTGATCCATTAATCCATATAAATAATTGGTGTAAAATAAAGCTATCCATGTTTTCATGGTCATCAGATATGACATACTGTATTTGGACATTCAGAGGCTCTGTAGTTACTGTGGAAACACCGTCATCTTCTACAAAACTGATTCACCAGTAAAACCCGTGTAGTTGGATCAATGACAGTGGATGGACACACTGGGTTTATATTTAGTTAATGATAGGATCTGCTGAAAAAGTCACTTTTTCTTCAGTTTTCTCTGTTTTTGATATAATAATCCTCAATTTTACTCTAATTTTTTATGAATATCTACATGATTAGTAAAGTAAAAGTTGAAAAATACCTAATTTTCACCCCCCACACACACACACAATATAGAAGATAATATTACAATAAATGGCAAATAACCACTTAAGGATGGTTAAATATAGAGAAAAAATTATTTGGGAAGTGCCACAAATATCACACTGGGTTCTTATAAGTTAATAAGCAACTAGCAACTGAGTAATTTTGTTTAAATGTTTGTTTTCCAGGCTATAACATTTGACCCAGAAACCCACCTCCCGTTTGTGACCGACAGCTGCACCGGCTGCACTCTGTGCTTCAGCGTCTGTCCAATCATAGACTGCATCAAGATGGTTAACAGGACCACACCCTATGCACCCAAGAGGGGTGTACCCATTAGTCCTGTCTGCTAAAAGAGAAAGGCAAAGAAAGATCAAAAATGGAATTGAATGGAAATGGATAAAACGTCATTCATGCCAGTGTAATTACCAGTTCTGCTCATCAGTTTGTTCATTATTAATCCCCGATCAATTTTCTATGTGAGAAAAAGGTATCTCAGAAGTTTCAGTGTAATTATTTTATCATTTTCAAATCTTTAAACTTTAATTTCTTACCATTGATAAACTGGAGGAAACATTTGTGTAACTATTGTAAACACTGGCTGCCATAAACACAATTTAAATGATATAAAAAGTTTGTTTAAAAAAAATACTGATCTGATGCATTTAGCTACTTGAAAAAGAAGCTGTGATATAAAGTGAATAATACATGTAATCTTGATTTGTAAAAATAACAATTACTAATAGAAAGCTGATTGAGACTTGGAGACCAATTATCATCTAGTCTGACAGAAACAACATTAATGCATTAATACATTTATTAATGATTTGGACTTAGCTAACTGTATTTTAATTATATTTTCTGCATTATGGAAATGTATTCACTAACATTTTACATCTAATCAGATGCTAACACATTTCATAGTACATCTACTGTATATTAAATGTAGTAATGTATGAAGAGGTGCATCTTCAACATGGGCTATGAGTTAAATAAAGGTTTTCTCCTGCAACAAAATGAAGTGTCTCATGGTGAGTGCAATAAATGGGCATGTTGTTGTCTCTCTAACATCAAGATTGCAACTTAAAGAAGGTAATCTCATTAAGATACTTGGAAAACATATCACAGTAGTATCAAGTATTAAAATCCTGCATCTAGTTAAGTACACTGTCACTGGTTCTGCATCCCAGACATATTTGTATTACAAAAGTCAGTAAAATATATGAAGCATCAAAACTATCTTCATCATTATCATCATCATACTAGCAACTTAAATCATCATCATACTGAAGATGAGTTGAATTATTTACTCTATATTGTCTTATTACCAGTGGTGGAATACAGCTCATATATTTACTCCTTTATTGTTATAGAGTACATAAAATACAACCTATTAAAATGCATAGATATATTAAAATTATAGATTTTGGGTTTGCAGACTGTAACACTGCATTCCAAACTGTAAAATTGTAATATACATAAATATGTGTGTAAATACCAAACAAAACTGGCACGACAGCAACAACAGTAAATGGAGGGAGAAAGAGGTGGATATTGGACCATGAACACCCAGCAGGGGCTGAAGTTCAAGTTACCTGTGTCATCAACTGGTCTGAACTTTAGGACCCATTTCATGTTACGAGCTCAATACTGTGTTTATCAGTTCAGTACATTGTGGAGTTTAGCATGATGTTACAGATAACTCCTTTGAAAATACTAAAGCACAAGTAGAGGTAAAATAGATGTCTGATTTTAAAGATTTCCTCTGATCATAAGTTCATTCACTTTAGAGGCTGAAAAGTGTGTTTTTGTTTCTTTTGCACATCCATGTACCATAAATAAGGTAGTGTAGTATATAAGGTACATAAGGGAAAGAAGTGGTCATTACTATTATGTTCTTTTTCATTAGTTTTTTCGCAGAACTGAAATTTTATTAAAATTATAGTCCTTGTGTTGATTTTCTATTTTCACAAGTTTTCCTTCTTTCTTTCTTTACTTCTTCTTTTTTGAGGTTTTAAAATGTCCTTTTATTTTATTGTAAACCAAAACACTTCAAACTAAAATGAAGAAACGTAAATTAAGGATTCATTTTTTAGTATTTATTTAAAAATCAACAACACTGTTTTTGATTTATTTACATAGTAGTAACATAATTTTATTTTATTTTAT
>JAPTGZ010000010.1:12207804-12218133 GCA_029814645.1 Fowleria isostigma | reverse complement strand
TAGAATAGAATAGAATAGAATAGAATAGAATAGAATAGAATAGAATAGAATAGAATAGAATAGAAGTACTTTATGAAGCCCAAACTCGGAAATTGAATTGTAATAGCAACAGCATGACAGGAAAACAACAATAGAATGGAAAAGAATACAATATATACAATAAGAGCAAAAATATGATAAAAAAATGTAAAAAGGGTATTTTTTCTGTACATAATAGATTATAAGCATAAACAAGAGTGTTATAAAGGCTCATTGGTGTTTTTTTTGTGTTTTAATAATATTGTTTGATTAATAGAATGGATGCAAATGTGGAAACTTATGATCCACAATGAAACCTCAGCTCATTTCCATAGATTTGAATCAATCATAACATTTACATATCTACGTTTTTACAGTGACCTGGCAGAAATCTGATAAATTTGACTGTTTTTTTTTTCTTTTCGAAATTCCTGGAAGGAAAAAATGAGGGTAGAAGACAAGGCTGGAGGCTGGGCTGCGTGGTTTAGTGTGTCTGGATGTGTGTAGATGTGTGTGTGTGTGAGTAGATGTGTGTGTGAGTGTGGGGCGGCTGGTGGATTTCACGTCCCACTTCCTTCAGCAAGGCGATTAGGCCAGACGTCTGTCACACACACACACACACACACACTCCACCTCTCTCCAGTGTCTGCTAGAGTAAACACACCCTTGCTCATCGCACATTGCTGCTCATGTGAGGACGCTTTGTTCGCCATCATTTATCTCAAACTGACAACAACTTTTAATCGGCGTATAGGTTCCAAGTGTAACTGTGTTGTTTATTTCCTCCATCAAGTAGAAAAAATGAAAATGACTAAATCTACTTAATGGTTTTTTGGTTGGTTTTTTTTGTTCTGTGCGGTGGGTTACACAACAATAACAATAACCGCACTGATTTTCATGAACCCCGGTGGAAGGGTAGAACAAATCCATAAAAAGGGATAGAGGCTGGAATTGGACTTTTTCAATGCAGATTCGGCTTTTGATTAAATATTCAATACCTATTTGGAATCACAGCAAAAATTCTACGATAACCTTTCTGCATTTTGCGATCGTGAACTGAAAATATCTCGGATAATCGCAAATGTTTGTAGAATAGTATCGGAGTTAAATATGTGATTGACAGCTGTAATTACCAATCAGAGGAAGATTCAACATGGCCGCTCCCGTAGCTGGGATATTTTTTTCCTTCAAATTTCAAGAAACATTGTCATATCATCTGTTTGTATTTAGTCTTTTACTCAGACTGGAGTAGATCACTGCAGAAGGAGAGTGTGTGTTTCTAAATTCTAGTGTTTTTCCCATAGTTTTCCTCCCGTTGCTGCTTTAACTCTTTCCCCCATAAAGACGACGTTTGATGACCCCCTCCCCCCTGTACCCTTAATGATGAAAATTAATCTGACACTTCTGTTATATCACTAAAGACGGGATTTGACGACCGTTAGAAGAGGTTCCATTGATGTTGTGATAGGTGGAGGTGACCACAACCAATATTAAACCCATCAGTAGGATAATATTATAGATTTTCTTTATTTTTCTTTTTTGTTTTTGCGTTTGTACAATTTTTTCTTTATTTTTTCTATATTTCTTAATTTTTTTTTAATTATTTTTTAAAGTAAATATATTTTTTTAATTTCCAAAAAAATTTAATTAAATAAAAATTCTAATAATTCATGTTCACGGGTTTTTTCCCGGAAGTTTGCCTAAGTAGTGACAATTGTAGCCACTAGAAAAAGAAACAACACAATGGAAAAAAAAAAAAAAGTTCCATTGTCTCCATAGTAACATATATATGGGTTGTTCCTAGTAGGTGTCCAAGGAGAAAAGAGTTTGTGTTTGTATTTTGACTGTGGTGTATGAAGTTGATGTCAACTGTTTCATTATTCAGTCATGTCATAATGGTGGTGTAGTGGATAGTATTCAAGCCTCACAAGAAGGTCCTGGGTTTGATTCTAACACCAGGTGATGGGGGTGGGACCTTTCTGTGTGGAGTTTGCATGTTCTCCTCGTGTCTGCGTTGGTTCTCTCTGGGTACTCTGGTACTGTGGCCTCCTCCCACCATCAAACACATGCACTGATGGGTTAATCAGTGAATGTGACAGTGACTGGATGTTTGTCTCTATATGTTAGCCCTGTGATGAACTGGTGACTGGTCCAGGGTGTACCCACCCACCTTATAAGTATCTGAGAGTGACCCCCATGACCCTAGTGAGGATAAAGCGAGTTCAGATAATGAATGAATGAGTGAATGAATGTTCAGTCATTGCCACAAGTTAAAGGAATGACACAAATTTTGTTTTTGTTCACTTTGCTGCTACAGTTTTTTTTTTGTTTTTTGTTTTTTTTTAGATTATTAGATAGATTGAAGACAAGTTTCAAAGTCTTTCACTGGCAAAACCACATCTACAGAGTTCATTTGTGTTATTGCCAAAACTTTTGCACACGATTATAAGATTTAATATATATAATGTAATAACCACACAAAACATGAGATTCACATTTTGGTCTATTTATGTTCATTTATATTTACAGAATGAGCAGGAGTCACAAACTAACCACTATGTGGTACCGGCTCAGGTACCTGGTACTATTCCTGGAGACTGTTTCCATTACGGGATACTACTAACTTTAGAGTACTTGGTCGTCATAGCGACGCTGCATGTAACTGCCGATAAATAAGAGCAAATGCACAAGCGTCAAGGTCACAGACTTATGTCTGCATAAGTAATCTTGCAAATTTTGAACACAGAAAAAATAAAATAAAATATAAATACAAAGGGATTTTAAGTGTGAATTCTCTTCGTATAGTTTGACAGTCTTATCACATTTGGGGAAGTCCAGAAGCTTCAAAGTGCACATGTGATGTTCAAATTCAGCTTGGTGTCCGTGAAAATTGGGAGTCATTTTTAATACTGTGTATTTATGGATATGGAATTTACCAAATAAAATAATTAAGCTGACAATGAACTCAGTATTGCTCTCTCGATTAATAAAATATATTATAACAGGCTTACAATCAATAACAGTGAGCTTTTTAAATTTTACACAATATAAATGTCGGTTTAGTCCAAAGGGTCGTTACGTGTTGTCCTGTCAACCTCACGCTGAGTCTTTTCATCAGTCACCAAGGACAGAAATGTCGGAGCCTCCTCCACCGACCATGGTACCATTTTGTGGGCTGTCATCATGGATTAGCCTACCGCTGTATTTACTGTAAACTTACGCATCTTTTTTTTTTGTTTTCTAATGGCGTGTCACGTATTAATGACACAATGATGCAGAGACATCTCTCTGACCAATCAATGGTCTGCAGTGTTTAAATGTCATATTTCAGTATCACTTCAGTGACTTAAGCCTCATGGGAAATGTAGTTTTCTTAATGAAAACAAATCTTAGCGTTCACTATTGCTTATTTTTAACTCCACATTTAACTTAAATCACATAAATGAAATGTATTATACTTCTGACTCAGAGTTGCATTAACTGCATTTATATATGTATTATGAAATTATAATATATCTTAACACAAATGATCTGTACTTTATTTTCTCCAAGTAAAGTCACAGAAAAACACATTTCAGGTGACTTATCAGAACAGTGGCCCCTGCAGACTTCACTCCTCTACTAGTCGACAAGAAGTCCCTGAAAAGTGGAAGGATTTATTATAAAATATATATAATAAGCATATCTTAACTGCCAAAACTGTCTTGTCATTTGTAATTAGTATTGTAGATGAGGATTATGCATTTATGAGGCTATAAAATAAAAATATGGAGGCTTCAAGGTCTTCTAATCCATCATAATAAAACCACTAATGCCTTGTTACTCACAGTTAGAGTTCAAGGCGTAGGCACAACTCCAACCAAACCCACCGAGCACTGATGGAACTACGTAAAATACCTCAGTGCTGCCTGTCTCAAACTGAGAGTTGGAATCCAAAATAGATCACAGCTTTTATTGGGTTGGCGATTGTCAGAGTAAAAGACATGACAGTAATATAATATGAGAATGGATTTTCCACATTAGGAGTTAAGGAGAGTGTGGTGAAGGTTTGTAAAGGCTGGTAAGTATCAAAGATGACAAAAAGAAATCGAAAAACCCCAGAAAAATAACAAAATGATGATCAAATTCAGATGAAACAAGATGAAAATTATGTTAAAAAATGCAACAAAATGTGAAAAATGTGAAAGTCAGAAGAGGAAAATGACATTAAAAAAAAATGTAATGATAAGTTTTAAAAGAAGGAAACAATCTATAAAACTGAGACTTTCAGACATAGTTTCAGCAGTGGAGGACTCATTATAGTAATACAATACATATTTCAGAGTGTATCAGAGTAAACATAAGCTGTTTTTTTTTTTATATTGTGGTTTATATTATCAGGAATCAGACGTCATGTTGTTATAAAAATGGATTTATCACAAGCAGAAATTTATTTTTGATTTCACCCCTTAACTCTTTAAAACCTAACGTGTCGCTGCTGACACACCCTGTGCATATGCAGTTTGGATGGCGGGAACTCTTTCACTGTTTGTGCAAATGGAAAAACTCCAACAGTTTCTGAAACCTGAGATGTTATACTTTATAGGTCTTATTGGGTCATTACGGTAATTTCACTTATACCTGTTCTAAAAGCTGGAGAAGAAGCTGTTTTCGCAAAATTATAAAATGCATTAAATTGTAAATGACTGCTAGATTTTAAAAGTTCTAAGTGCTTTAGTTTTCAAACCTTTTAAAGCAGAGTACATTGAATCTACCCTCGGGTATCGATAAAGTCACCTTGAACCTTGAGTACCCCCTGAAATATCCTTTTTTTTCCAGTACCCCCAACTCTCACTTCAGCATTTTTGATTGAAAAAAAAAAATTAGGCCACATTTGTTCCTGTGCCAAAGATGTCCGTTTATATTTACAAAATTTTTACAAACAAACAACATATATTTAACTGTAATATATATTTTTATTGTTTTTAAATTGTACAGCTTTTTATGTCTTTTTAATCTATTCTTGTATTTTATTCTTTTATTTTGGTTTTAATTCTTCTTCTATACAGCGCCTTGGTCCACTGTGGTCATTTTAAAAGGTTAAAGTGGATTGGATATAAATTTTAGAAAAATTTAAAGTAAATTTTGTGCAAAATATAAAGTAAAAAAGTGCCCTCTTTTATTAATAAAAAAATAATTAATAAATGAACCTTTCATCAACAAAAATAATGACTTACCTACTGAAATAAAATACAAAAGACCTTAAAACATTACCGAAGCTTAAACAGATGATTGACAATGAAACTGTTATATCAATGTACTTATTAAGTTTTATATTTCAGCAGTAATTCTCATTATTTGTTTTGGATTTGGTTCATGATGTCTTATTTAATGTATTTTTCCACCAAAAATTTCAAGTACAGTACCCCCATTTGAGAAAAGCTGCTTTAGAAAAATCGGCAGAAGGACTCACTCACAGCATATTTTTTAACCTTTTTATAGTCAAAATAAGAAAAAAAAAATTTCAGACGGACCATTTCAGGTGTAGAGCTTAAAGGGTTAAATGCCTCCATGTATGGATTAACTGTATGTACAATTTATAAAACACTCTTTGACCTTTTCATGCATAAATTGAGTGTTTTTATTCCTCCTTAAGCATAAAAAAACCCCAACGCAATCCAATTTTTTTTCATAGTTACAAAAATGCAAAGAAACATGTATTTAAAACCCAATTTCAGAAAGTGATATGAAAACAAATAAAGCAATTTTAAATGCTGCTAATTTGATGTTTTCTCACATTTTAACATATTCTAATTCTAGTAATTTCTCACTTCATGGAGATAATATGCAACAACAAAAAAAACAAAACACCTTTTTGTTTATAGAAAAAAACCCTGCTAATTACAGTCTAATAATTAACAATTAATTCACAGTAAAACATGTGACTGCAGATCAGGTTTATCAAGAATAGCAAAGTTAATTTAATAGTAGAATATCAGTGTATTGGGATGATGCTTAGTGTCCACTGTGTCGGCTGATATGGAACTAAAAAAAAACAAAATCCATGAATATACAAGAGAACAGCTGGAGAATAACTGTCCACTGTAGTGATCACTACGCATGAAAGGGTTAATTCAACTGTAAATCACCTAGAACCATTTTTTTTTTTAACATCAATCATGACGATTTTTGACTGACCGTATATAAAATGTTATTAAAGTCTTACTAGACTAACTCCAGTGACAGTTGCAGACATATATTATACAACACATGTCTGAAAACGACATACATAAAAGCTTTTAGTTGGTGGCGAATAGAAAAGACCATCGACGTGGGCACGCAGGGCGTTGTGTGTTGTGTCTACCTCAGACACACAGTGGGGTCTGGCTGTCAGTTTGTGTTTTGTCAGCAGCTCCAGTGGGAGAGAAGCCATTTCTGACGGCTGGTTGGAGTCGCACACACACACACACACACACACACACACACACACGCCCTCGCAGTTTCCTGTTTTCATATTTCACCTCCATTTGACCTGAATTTTACTTAAACTCACTGTTTTCCTCTGTAATGCTGACACGTACAGTTACATAGTGTTTACTGGTGTATAAACATCACACCACTGCTTTAACGCCACACTCCCGGGTTTGGATGTAAATAGGTGTAATGTGTAGATTGGCCTATAGGGGCCGCTAGTGGGCCAAAACACACAGAACAACAGGGCTTAACTTATGTCTCATATACCAAGCACTTTATACCTTTTCTTGAGCAATAACAATATGTATTTATTACACTTTTTGATTGTATATTATTGAAAACTTGCGCTTTATATGAATTTCTGACTACTGGACCGCACTATGACATTTTTAAGTACATTGTTGTTTTAATTGTCACTGTTCTATGCTGCACTCACTTGTTGTCCGCTTGTCTTTTTTTTCCACTGTATATAATTGTTTTTACTGTCTGTTTTTTATGTCAAGGACTACAGATGGAAATTAGTTGTTTCCTAAATCTGGTGCAACCATCTTTTTGTTTCTTGAAATAACTAATCCACTTGCACGCCCTCCTTTTTATAAATTTAATAAATTCAAATTCAAGAGGCCACATACAGCCCAATATGATCTAAAGAGGGTCAAAGCAGGAACATACCATCAAAATAAACTATAAATAATAACTCTGGATTAAGACTATAACAGTTTTGATTTTTTAAGTTACAGTTTAGTTTTATTTTATTTTGACTTTTTCTAATTCAGTTATTTTTATATTTTATATTTTTAGAGTGGGTTTGCTAGTTTTTATTTTTATTTTTTGTCCACATGCTTAGTTTTAGTTTAGTTTTTATTAATTTTAGTTGGTTTTTTTTTTTCATAATTTGGGTTATTTGTCAGGTGCAGGATTCAAAAAGATCAGAGTAAGTAATGAGTAATGAAACTTAAAAGGTACCATTTAAAAAAAAAAAAAAAAAATCAGTTACTGCTAGAGCAAAATAAATCAATTTCATACCAATCCAAAAGGTTTATAGTTTGACAAAAACAAAAATAAAAGCCATTTCATCTGTAATTTCAGTAGTATAGTCAGTTTTGTAAACACACAACAGTTTCAGTTATTATTTTTTTTCTTTTAATTATCGTGTTTATTTCAGTTAACAAAAATGTTTTTTTGAATTTTAGCTTACGTTATTTTGTTAGGTTTCATTAACGATTATAACCTTGCTATGGATTTTTTTGTTGTTGTAGTACAGAGGGGTCAAACTCATTTTAGTTCAGGGGTCACAGCCTAATATGATATAAACTGAGGCGGACCGGTAAAATAATATAAATAATAGGATAAGAACTTATTAATAATGTCAACTCCAAGTTTGTGAAGTTTTCTCTATGTTTTTTGAGTGAACAAAGTTAAATTCCAAAATGAAAAATATTTCCATCTATGTGTGACAGTGACGGTTCTGTTGCTATGCCTCCGACTGACCTTGCACCCTGGATACTTGGTCACAGTGTCATCCCTTTGGTCGACTGTTCAGCTCTTGTGATTCTCACCCAGGAGTCTGGGGATCGAAGCCCGCCCAGGCCCTCTTCGTCCTTGCCACAAAAACCAAAAACACATTAGTACTATTCCCAAAAGCCCAAAGTATTGAAATAAAAGATGAAATCACCAAATGGATAGATGGATGGATAGATGGATGGATGGAGAGAGTGATGACAGGAAGTGAGAGGCTCTGCCCTTATTTCATCTGGACCACACCGTTTGGTTTTATTTTCCATCTCGATTCCAGTGCATGTTACTCAATAAAATAACATGTTTTTACTAAAAGCCTTTGTTAAAAGGTTAGATATGTAAAGATTTACATGGATCTTATTTTATCCATAATTATGATAAAAAATAAAGATGAAGCAAATTTTTACTCTATTGCATAACAATTCAAAAACTAGTTTAAAAGTGTTATTGACTTCGTTAATACATATATATAGATTCCACGTACCACATTAGCTGGGTTTCCATGCAGTTTTGAGCAAAATAAAAGCGATATTTCCACAATTTTGACAAAGTACTTACAGGTGTTTCCATTGAAGAGTTTGGCTTCTGATGCGCGAGTCGAGTGAAGTCCCGTCTATCCGTCTCGCGATATGTCGTCGCACTCTGCAGGCATTAGCATTAGCATTAGCAGTAGCACTCTGCACTCACGTCCCAAGGCTAAGTCCTTGACAGCGGCCTCATAGAATGGAATTCTGGGAGAGAACTGTACAAAATTCACCAACCAGTTGTGGATTCAGAATTTCTGAATGACCTGGGCAACGTTTAACGAACATTTGTTACGTTATTGAACCTCTCGTGGCACCGGAAGTGAGGCTGCGCAAAATATGTTTCCATGACCCTTTTTTCGCTAAATTTATGTATCAAAAACCGCCTCGTGGGAGCGTAATTTTTTTTATTTTATTATTATTTTTTTATTTTATTTTTGCGATCTTTGACAGTTTTTGTGAAATTCCTGTATTTCCACTACCACTTTTCTAATGGGCAATTTGTATTTTGCGTATTTCTGAGGGTTTTGTAAACGCAGCTACTGATGACGTTCCAATCCACCCTCGCACTCCTCCTGCCACCCGGGCTAAAATGTTTCTAGATCCGCCACTGTTCTGATCCACTTGTAGTCTAATTTTCTGTATTTGAACCTTATATAAAAATGCCTTTGACCTCCCCTTTAACTGTTAATATCTTCAGTGTAACTTTTACCTGTCGGTCTTCCGTCGCTTTTGCGTGCAGGCCTCCTGTTTGCCACCGCTGCTGTCTACAGTTTTAATCGGATTCGTCGAAGCTCCACATGTGCGGTATTCCAGTCGTTAGATCGAGGTGTGAGTGGAAGCAGCAGGTTTCTGAATCACAGTGATAAACATTCCTTCAGGGCCTGTTTTGGTTTTTTTTTTTATTCCAGAGCAGCAGCATTTCTCTGCCGACACACGAGGAGTCTGGAGGGGTTTCATTCCTTTCCATTGTGAAGGAATAAAAGAGTCAAAAGGCAACACTGTGAAGCATTCAGATGATGTTTCATTTTCAGTCAGTGACACGGACTGCCTCATCACAGCCTTGACTTGGAACATCAGCCAAAAGGAAGTAAAACACCTGTGAATTATCCTCTACAACAGCTGATGATGATGCTCCACACTTGAGGGTTTTTGGCTGTTGAACTTTTTAAATGACCTTAATGTTCTCAGACTTTTTACAGTGGAGTGCCCCCTGAAATATACTTTTTTAGCCAAGTACCCCCCCAACTCTCACCAACATTTTTGATTAAAATGAGGCTAATTTTGTTCCTTTGTACAAAACTTTATAAACAACATATTTAACTAATATTTATCTTATTGTACAACTTATGTCTTTTTAATCTATTCTTGTATTTTATCAATTTACTTCGATTTTATTTATTTTTCTGTACAGCACTTTTTTTAATTTTTTTGGTACAGTTGTTTGTCTTTTAATCTATTCTTGTATTTTTTTTAAATTTTCTGTACAGCATTTTTCCCCCCACTATGGTTGTTTTAAATTGCTTTACAAATTAAGTTGGATAAAAAAAAAAAACATCTTTTACAGTAAATTTTGTGTACAAAATATAAACTGTAAAGTGCCCGTTTTCACTGATAAGAAAAATTAATAATTTGATGAATAAATTAACCTTTCATCAACAACAAAAATGCTCAAAGAAACTCGTCTTAATAAAAAATAAAACATACGTTTGTAAATTGTTACCAAAGCTTAAACAACTGACAATAAACCTATTATATGAATGTATTTGTTTTATATTTCAGTATTAATTTTCTCTATTTTAGATTCAATACATGA
>JAPTGZ010000010.1:12191060-12207704 GCA_029814645.1 Fowleria isostigma | reverse complement strand
TTTTTAATTTTTTGTACAGCATTTCCTCCCCCACTATGGTTGTTTTAAATTGCTTTACAAATTAAGTTGGGTTGGATAAAAAAAAAAAAATCTTTTACAGTAAATTTCATGTGCAAAATATTAACTGTAAAGTGCCCGTTTTCATTGATAAGAAAAATTAATCGTTTATTAATGAATAAATTAACCTTTCAACAAAAATACTCAATAAAAAAATAAAACAAATGTTCGTAAATTGTTACCAAAGCTTAAACAACTGGCAATAAACCTATTATATGAATGTATTTGTTTTATATTTCAGTATTAATTTTCTCTATTTTAGATTCAATACATGATTTATTATATTTTTTCCAAGTATCTTCCGGGCTTCTTCCAAGTACCCCTGGGGGCACATGTACCCCCATTTGAGAAAAACTGCTCCAGAACAGTGTTATGTAAAACACTAACTTGTGAAATACTAGTGTGACAAAACAGAATAAATTTTCACATGTAATAACCCCTGCATTTTCTAATAGTTGGCAGCACTTGGTGAAACGGCGCCATGGCCTTGCATTTAGTTATAATTTGAGAATTACTATAAAAAACAGACTTTTTTTATGATGGAAGTCTAATAATACGGCCCATTGCACAATAAGCAGAATGGATATTTTCATCTGGATACCATTAAGTGTTAAGTGAAATTAAACATTACAAATACTGATTTGACTAATGTAACATTTACCCTGATCCTTGTATAAATGAACACAAAAGTTGTAAAACATGGATTTCTTGCAGGTTTTCAAGGTTGGGTGTGCTGCTCTCACAGATGTAGCAACTTATTAAAAAATATGGAAAAAAAAGGTTGCATTCAGCCTGTTTATTACAAAATGCAGACATTATTACAGTTATTACATAATGTCCTGTTCCATACCCTGTAGACTTCTGGGAGTGGGTTCTAATAAATCTGAATTGTACATTTTCACAAACACTCGATGTGTGAGTTTAAGTGAATAAAAGTCAAATAATGAGATGCAGCCTCTGGTTTGGTTTCCTAGGCGAATATCATGATTCACTTTTATTAAAAGCATCATAGCTACAATTCATCATACATGATGTCTCCAAAAAACAAAACAAAAAGACACACACCAAAAAAAAGGAAAAAAAAAAAAAAAACATTTACATGGTATGTCTGTAAACTTCAAGGCTAGATAAGAATTTTGAGGTAATGCTCTTCAGCTTGCTGGCTAAAAGTAACAAAAAGTCCATTTTTTTCAAGAAAAGTAGCTAAGTAATAAAGGTACCTGATTATTTTAACTCTTTAACACCAGTGCATCAACAGGAACAGAGTGAGACAAAATTGATTGCAGTACTTATTTGTCATCATTTACAGTTTTAGTTTTGTTTTTCTATTCATACGACACTTGTGGTTATTCATATAGTGTGTGTATGTGTGTGTATGTGTGTGTGTATGTGTTGGGTGAGTGATGTTGGAACATTCAAAAGCTGCCTTGGTTATTGCTGTCTCAGCATCAGAGAGGAGAACGAGGCTCTTTGACAGGGAAGGTGACTTCCACAGAGCTCCACCGTTCCAACCGAGGCTCTGCAGCGGAGGCCGCGCCTGCTTTCTCTGCGTGTGCTGGGCTGGCTGTGATAGCAAACGTTAATAAGACCTGGCCACAGTATGTGTGAATGTACTTTCAAATATTTGAACAACTCCAGGTGCTCGACTCGTCTCAGACACGTCAACTGTCGTCAGGAATGGGCACGAAACAAATCAAGCACCACCAGCGCTTTTCAAGTATTTAAAACCGCCTCCAGAGTTGAACTTCATTTCGACAGAGAAACGAGAGAATCTGAAACTGTGGAGAATGTCTCAGTCCTGCTTTGGCCAGGCCTGGTGTCAGTGTGTTTGACTAGAGCAACAGTCTTTAAGAGAAGGTCACTAAGGAGCAGCACTTGGTCTGAAATTATTGGGATGTGAAGAAAAAAAACAAAACAAAAACAAAAGTGTTCTTTAAATGTGGCAGCGGCCGTGAAACCTCATCTCATGTGCCCCTTTGAAAGAATAAAAATCAACCTGAAACGTCACACCCCTGTGTGGACACTGCTCTAAATCCATTCACAGAGACCTCACAACGGACGGCTGGCCTGACCAACCAGAGGGCCTGATCGGTGGAAGACCCGCCCACCTGCCAATCACAGGCCAAAACCAGCCCCCTCTTAAGGAGAGACAGGATTTAGAAACAGCAGTGGAAAAACTCAAGACTGGGTTCAGACAGTGTGGGACTGGGTTCAACAGTATTGGTTTAGCGTGCATGCACACGCACTAGCGCACACACACACACTCACAGGAAAACAGCTGCAGGACGAGTGGGCCCGGACACCGGAGACAGTCACAGAGGGTGTCGGGTTAGTGTGTATTGGGGGGGGGGACTGAATGTGTGTGCTGTGGTGGTCAGTGTGTGAGACTGAGTTGAGGCCAGTCTGGGTTCATGTTCCTCCTCAGAGTCTACCTGATCTGATATGTGAGAACTTACAGAAACAAAAACAAATACACCTGCTCTGATCAGAACAATCAAATCAACTCAATTCCTTTTGCAGCAGCTTTGTCAGACAGACAGCCCCGGTCAGCTGTAATGCCGTTTTTGAGAACCAATGATAGAAGGGCGCCACCGGCGGGCGTTTCGTCCTTTAAATGAGATGCTGCCAGCAACCAACGACAAACAGTCCAGACGAAGAAGAAGGAAGCAAACGTAAAAATAACCACGGTCTGAGAGCTGAAAGCAGCAATAATAATAATAATAATAATAATAATAACAATAATAGTACTATTGGAACCTTGTGAAGTCCTACTTGAGGGATTGTGGGAGAAGTGTGTGCACTGTTCACAGAACACACAGGCCAACCAGAAACAGTCTTTGAACAGGAGCCCAACGCTGGGGTTGTGACTGAGGATTTTCCCTGACTAAACTATCGATCAGAGGGATTTAACTTAACACACACCTGTCCTCTCTGACGCATAGTAAATATACCTGGCCAAAAAAATAAACAAAGAGTGAGAAAAATCAACAATTTAAAGAAGAAAACAAAAAAACCACAGGTCTTTAATAGTTTGGATATTTCTGTGGAGGTGTGTAAACGTGGAGGGAGAGGTCAGAGGTGAAGAAATGTCCAAGGCCAGTCAGTTTGAGTTTCATTTCAGTCACTTTTGTCCTTCAGCGGAGATGCGTCTGCTGCTGCCTCCACCTCTTCCTCCTCCTCACCTCCCATCCCTCCATCCTCCACAGCTGAGTCGTCTGCGTCACCTCTCGCGCCCTCCTCCTCCGCCCCCCCCTCCTTCTCCTCAGCCAAGTCACTCTCTGTTCCCTGTGCCTCCTCCTCGCCTGATTTCGTGCTCTCCTTCTTGTCCTCATCTCTCGGGGGGTTCGTGGCCACGGCGTTACCGCCCAGCGCTCCGACCATGGCGTTCTGCAGCTCGGCCAGGGTGGACGCGGTGGGGAAGCCGGGCAGGCTGAGCCCCGCAAGGCCTGGAGGTAGGAACATGGAGGGGTAGAGGAGGCCGGGGGCCATGGTGGAGAGCAGGAAGGGGTTGAAGGCCAGAGAGTTGGCCGACATACCGGCTGCGGCCAGCAGGGCGGCGGCGTCCCCGTTGATGGATGTGTCCGCTGACGAATCTGCAGCTTGGATCTGAGGAGCCGCAGTATCATTTAGTGATTTCTCCACGTTTTCTGCTGCTCCCTTGCCTTCCTTCTCCATCTTCCTCCGCTTCGCTTTCACAGCTCCGTCTTCATTTCCCTCAGCCTCCTCCTCCGCCTCCTCTTCTTCCTCTCCCATTTCTTCAACATCCTCCTCTTTTTGCTCTCCCTGTCTCTTCCTCTTTGCAGTCCCCATCTCATCACCCTCTCCTCCCTCTGTTGTTCCATTGGTGTTCCCTGATGTGGCGGTGACCGTGGAGTTAGCAGCAGCGGCCGCGGCTGCCGCCGTTGCCAGGTTACCACCAAACAACCCGCCTAAGCTGAACATGTTGGGAAGGGCGGCGGCCATGTTGGGCAGGCCTCCCATGCCGGGCAGCATGAGGGGCAGCATGGAAGCGGCGGCGTTGGCAGCAGCCTGTTTGGGATCAGTGGGGGCAGGGAAGGCCATCAGACCAGCAGCCAACTGGAGAGACTGGAGGCTCTGCAGAGACGACAGGTCCATGCCTCCAAACAGACTGTTGAGCAGCAGAGGGTTGATACCTCCTGAGACACAAGAGACACAGCGTTACCATGAGGCTCACTGATGCTTTCAGTGCACACACACAAATGTGCGCACACACACACACACACACACACACACACACACACACACACCTCATACGGATTCACAATCAGTTTTATTTCAGTGTGGATCAACAAAAAAATGATAAATATAAAACTATGAAACCATTAACTGCTTTGAAGCCTCAAATTTGGTATTTTGCTCATTGCCATTATCACTCTGAAGACAGAGGTGATCATATTTGGTAGGTGGGTGAAGTTGGGGTATCCTGAGGACTTAAACTCGGTGCTACTGCTTCCATCAGGTACACCACAGATACACGCCAGCAGGTCATTTCAGTCATTAACTGAATGTTAATGCACGTAGTTGTCTTTGATAACAGCGATGCCAATTTCATTAAATGTAGATACAAACCAATTAGCAAGCTAGTCAACTGAAATAAGGCAATACTGATATAATGCTAACTACCTAATTAAGCCAAGCAGTTACAGTAAATTAAATTAACCCATCAGACATTTGTACTAACAGCAGTCAGCAGGTGAACAGAATGACAATGTTCACCAGGCAGACACTTAAACTTCTATTAGTCCTAAAATCTGATTCACAAAAGAATAACTTGAACAACCATTAGTACACCATTAGAGGTTCTAAATAAAGTGAATAAGACTATAATGAATCCTTGTTGGGAACTTTAAGAAACTCTTGTTACTACCACCAAACCCCAGTAGTGTGTGTTTGTTGGTGTACCTGCAGATGATGCAGCTGTGGCCAGTGAAGCCTGAGCAGCCTGAGCTGCTGCTGCCGCCTGGGCGGCTGCCGCTGCCTTGGCTATCTCAGATTTGGGTCGTCGCCCTCGACGACGCACACCTTCTTCTCTAACAACAGGGCCAGTCAGAAGGCGGTCAAACATAGCTTCTGGGAGGAAACCCTGTGTAGAGGAGAGTTTCAAGTTAGAGGGGAATGTTCAATCTAACAGTTTGTAAGAACAGTCTCAGCAACACCAGACAGCCCAGTGACGGAATACTGACCGACTGTTTGACGATATCTGTCCAGTCTGGGGCAATAGAAAATTCTGGGTTCTCTAGGAGCCATCTGGAGAGCTCCTTCATTGGTGGAGCCATGGCCCCACCCATCTAAAAAACAGACACAATGCATCTAGAGTGAGTGCATTCAACAGGTGTAATCTGATCATCTCCATCATGTCTGCTGTGGAGGGTGGTGGAGGTCCACGTCCGCTCACCTTCCGTCCATTACGTCTGTTCACCACAGGTACTCTTTCATCTCCAGTCAGGGTGTTGATGTCGATCTTATTGGGGTTTCGACAGCGATGGCGCTTCTGCTTGGGCTTCGAGAACTGAGACAGCAGCAACTCATCGCTCTTCTGCCACAGAGAGTAGAGACGAGGAGGGATTATTAAAACTCAACAAGACAAAGGTACCGGTTAAAGGTGAACAGAGGACCGGGTCGTACTGGTGTGAATCCAGACATGTCCATGGTGTACGTAGGGTGCTGCCTCAACCATTCTCCCAGCTCCTTGTTGGAAACTGCTGATTCTTCTTCCTCCAGGCTGCCGGAGGCCAGAGACCTGGCGTTCGGGCTCTGATCAGGGACAGTGATTGGTCTGTTGGCACGGACCGCCTCCTGAGCCCCGTCCACGCCTGGAACCTTCGATCCATCGGTATCGTCCTGAATGTTTAAGGACAGACAGAGAGTTTAACATGGATTCTTACAGATACCTGACATCAGTACCCCGTTAGTGCCTCTACTATATGATGCCGTACCCCTCCTGCTCTCTTGTTGCTCATGAACAGGAGCTCCAGGCCTTCCACATTTTTCCTGCGGCCACGCCTCCTCCTCATGATGGGCAGCTCAGCATCCAATGAACCATTAGCTCTGTGTCCGGAAGGTGAGGCCTGCTGTAACAACTCCATCTGGGCCTTGAGGGAGGGGCTCGTCACCAGGGAAGTGGGGAAGCCCGCCATTGAGGGAGAGGCCTTGTGGTGATGGTGCATACCCTGAACAGCAAATCACATTTTAGGAGTTAAGTACCCAGTTAATTGGAAACTTTAAGTTGTTAAAATAGTCAAAGGTTTGGTGCCACTTAAGCTGCCTGGTTAACTTAAATTTACGATCTACCACCTCTAACTCAGCTACTATTGCTGGGTTAGAGGTGGTTCAACTTTCAAGCCACTGGTCAGTCCAGGATATTTTCACTTTTGGCACAACATCCATGGCACACAGTCTCTTATCTTTTCACCCTTGGATTTGAGCTCAAACAAGACTGGTCTGACGCTTTTAATAGCTTCATTATTATTCTTTAATGACAGCTCATGATGTAAGAACTTCTTTGTTCTTATGGTTGTGCTCATAATAACATACCCTAGCAGAATTTATGATTCTTTGTTGATTTTTCAGAGAATATGAATAATACAAAAACGTTTCTTTCACTCACAGTTAGTGGTTGAAGCCATTTATCAAACAAAATGTGTTTGTTCTTTTTAAATCATACAGAGAACAGAAACTATCTAAATGACCTTGATCCAAAGTTTACACACCCTACAGGTCTTAATCCTCTGTAATGGCCCCACCCCTTTAACATCAATGACAGCTTCAAGTCTTTTGTGATAGTTGTGGATGAGACACTTTATTTTCTCAGATGGTAAAGCTGTCCATTCTTCTTGGTAAAACACCTTCAGTTCCTTTAAGATTTTGTGTTTTCCTGCATGTTTGAGACTTTCCCAAAGTGGATCAATGATACTGAGGTCAGGAGACTGAGATGGACACTCCAGAACCTTCGCTTTTTTTCTCCTGTACCAATGACAGGTCGACTTGGCCTTGCATTTTGGGTCATTGTCATGTTGGAACATCCAAGACCATCCCATGCACATTCTGTCAGGGAATGTAAACTTATGATCACAACTGTATGTTTTTAATGTTGCTCTAACTAGCTTTCCTCACCATCAAATCTGGCACCAATCCTTCAATGTTTGGTGAAAAAGGGGACATCATTGGTAGGTCTCGTACCTTTGTCAGATCTATAGCCTGGCTCTGCGTCTCGGCAGCAGCGTGACTCTCTCTCAGCTGAGCCACCATCTCCATCAGGTTGCGTCTCTTGGCTGCTCTCTCCGCCTCAATCTCAATCTTTCTCCTCCTCCTCCTTCTCTGTCGGGGCACCGTCAGGCTCAGAGCGTCCTCCTGTAACATTACATCAGTTACACTTAACAGCAGGCTTTGAACAGCATCGTAGTAAAAAAGGCCGTCCCATTTCATACGTTTTACTTGGACTTCAACATCCAGGATCAAGTCACTCGATTCAACAACAACAGTGGCAATTGATGAAAAAGAAATGAGAGTTTCATCTTTTAGTAATCAAAACTGTTAATATACTTGGCAGTACCATTCAAGTTGATGTATTTGACCAATGAGATTGTAATATGGGGTAACACCTATAAAAGGTCACTGTTTCCCCTCTTCAAACTCCAAAAACCAGCAATTCGAATTATACACAAGGTGGGTTATTTAGAACATACTAATGTGTTTTTCATAAATGCTAAACTATTAACGCTCCCTGATTTAGTCCATTACTATAATGCCCAAACCTTGTACAATGGAAGTTAACAAACATTACCAGCCAACAATCAGATTCATTCGATTCAATTCAGATTTCATTGAACGAGATGAGGAAACATGCTAACTTTAAGGTCAGGGCGGTGAAAACTACCAGGAAAAGCTTTAGTGTGTTTGTGTATGAGGTCCAGCTGTGAACAGTTTGGGGTTTCAACTAAAGCAAAGCTCTAACAGCATACAGCAGTTTAAATTAGGATATAAAGAAATGGTGGGTTTTCTCTGGGTACTCCGGTTTCCTCCCACCATCCAAACACATGCACTAATAGGGTAATTGGTTAATCTAAATTGTCCATAGGTGTGAATGTGGGAGTGTTTTTCTCTATATGTCAGCCCTGCAATGAACTGGCAAAATGTCCAGGGTGTACCCCGCCTTTGCACTTAAGTATCTGGGAAAGGCTCCATGTGACCCCGTGACCCTAGTGAGGATAAAGCGGGTTCAGAGAATGAATGAGTAAAGAAATGGTTTTAAAACAATACAGAGATGAAAGACTATGAAGGTCATGTGGTGTATTTTCTTATTTTTTTTTCTTCTTATGTTTTGTTTCTCGTTTTTCTCTTAGTTTTTATTAATTCATTGACATAATTCACTAACTTGTATAACATTTTTGTGTTTCGTGCTTAGTCTGAAGACGGCTGTTCAACTGTGTATATAACAACTGAAAGTGTTCTATCTGAACTCTTCTCTTTGACTTTATTTTAATTAATTATTTGTTTTATTGATTATGTTTCAATTGTAACTGTGTTCCTAACTTGTCTCTTTTCTGTTTTTGTAAAGCACTGTTTAATACCCAGTGTATGAATTGTGGCTAAACAAATAAACTTGCCTTAGTCAGAATTTAGTCAGTTATGTGTAGGATTTTTTTTTTTTTTAAATTACTATGGAATCTGACATGGAAATTTAGTGGAAGGATGATGTAAGGGCTAGGAGTAAATAAGTTAAACTTCATCCCGCTCCTTTTCGAAAGTTTTCTTTATATAAATCTTTTGTTGTTTTGTTTTTATGTTATATTCAAAATAAACGAATAAATGAAGTCTGTAGTTAAGACTACATAATACCGCTGACAAAAACAGAGTGAGCCAGGAACCTACTCTGACAAAATTCACTAATATGACAAACAGTTCCATGTAAACCTATCCTGCATATTAGTAAACCCTGGACACATGTATCACACAATCACTATTACCCAGTACTTGAACAGCAACACTTAGGAGCAGTGACGTCAGCATTGGTTCAGTTCAACGGCTGAATGCTAATCTGATAATATGTCCTATTCCCACGTGTGAGCGCAGTACATGTTCATTAGCACTCACATGAACCTGAGGCGATAGTGTTGTATCTTCACTTCCACTGTAACCCGTATGCATGCCCGCCATCGCTAGCTCGGCCAAGCTCCGCCTCTGCAGCGGGCTCTCGGTCACCGTGGATACGGCCGGCGCGGCTACAGCGGAGCCGTGTCCTGGCAACAGGTTGCTGGGGAAGTCGAAGATGTGGCGTCTGTTGACAGGCCACTTGCCCTTCAGGACGGCTTCGCAGATGTTATCCATCCTGTTGATCATCACTCGGTCCTGAAGACAGGGGACGGAAAAGGAGACGAGATGATGGACTGTTCTCAAAGTTCTGTGTTAAAGTGACCTGCATAAAACCTGGGTCGGTCTGGGTGCTGCTCTTATTGGTTCCTTGACCGATTTGTTTTGTAGTTTGTTTTTTAAAGCATTATCAATTGAAATTCCTCCCAAAAACACACTCAACTGCAACTTTACAATGTCATAATCTAATCTTTAAAGACCAGTCTTAATGTAAACAACATATTATAAAGCCTAAATTCAGATTATTAGATTTCAGGCTTTTTAACCCTCTGGTATCCGGGTGTGCTTTTCACACACACTTTGCGCTTCATGTTCAAAAACTTCATATTATTTTTCACAATTTAAATGAGGTTAAAATTCAAAAGTTGTTCATTTTTGCATGATCTTTACATTTCTGGACACCATCTAAAATTTGCACATTGTAAACAAAAGAAAATTACAAGAATAGCATTTTTCTCTGAAGTGTGTGGGAAAAAAACACACTATTTCTCCCATTATAATCACTGTTTTTGTGCCATAATCCATTAAGGTATAAATCATGCTTTTACTGATATCTGGGCTTCATTTGAGAGGAGAGGCTCTAAATTAATTTAACTACTTTTTTACCCCTTGGCTGACCTTGATTTATAAAAATAGAATTAGAAGAGAAAAATAAATCAATATACAATATTTAATAGCTGGATTTATAGGTGTGTATTTTCTGCACACTTGGGGACAGATGCTAGTATTTATGAACATTTGACTGTGCAAAAAATAATAATGCAAATTAACCAATGTTGGTGACGTTTATCATTGGCATTTGCCAGGCTTTAAAAATCAAATCATATGTAATCCACTTTTTATGTAGGACATTGAAAAAATATATTTTCTGTGTTTTTTTGCATAAAAAAATGGTTTACAGTACAAACACAGGTTTTAAAGGGTTAAAAATGACAGTTATTGAGTATTTTGTATTTTAGTACAAGTTGATGAACTACAAAAAAAATATAAAAGTTTAAAACAAACTGAAAAATTTTGACATTATTCCATGGTTAGTAGGGGCCTCTCAGGACAGGATACTGGAGGGTTAAGATTATAACAACCTGTATAAACTTTGACAACATTTTTAAGATTCAAAATAAAACTGATGATCAAAAAATACAGAAGTGGAGGATAATGCCGAGTTTTCCACGCGACAGACTGTGGCACAGGTAGGGAAGTACGAATACCAGATGGCTTATATTCAACACTCACCTTAGGCCAAAATGAGAAGGCGAAGGTGCGATCCTGTAAGACCTGCAGTGCAGACGTTTCAGGTAGGTCGTCTGGGCAAAAGCCATCTCTGGTTTCGTCTCGGGCTGATGTGCTCAAAGATGCTATGCTTTCCTCATCAAAGTTCTTCTGCTCAGACGCGGCACTCGCTGTACGGGGAGAAGGAAAGTCACGTTGAAACTTAATTAAGAAGGGTTCCCAAATAGTTATCAAGGGATCCAAACTCATTTTATTCTCTCGCCCCTGGAACTAATACTCATTAAAACACTGCCAAGTCATGAGGGGAAACACCAGAAATAGACATGTGACCGAGTGAGGGTCAGCAAAGACAGGGCCCTTCAACCAGGACAGGTAAACAGGTTAAGAAGAGATTAAAAACTAAACGTTCCTACATTTCCTGAAGGAAACCGAACCCGTGTGTTTGCCTCTTGCTGGATTGGTGGACTTGTGACTAGGTGTAAAACCAAGAAATAGTCTTGGTCTATGTTATGAAGAGCTGTTTGTAGATTTTATAACATAAAACCCAACCCTCTCAAATTTAGGAAACGAGTGGCTACCCTGCCCCCATTCAGGTTGACTTCCCTTGATTGATGGTGTTAAAGTGTCAAAATGAAAATGTTAAATTTTGTAAATACTTACATTCTAGCATAAAATTAATGTGCTTTTTCAATTAAAATGTCTATTTAAGAAAAACAAAAACACCCCTCTCCACTCAAAATTAGAGTGGGGCCGATTTCAGCCAGTCAGCTGTCACTACTCTCTCCCCATTGTATGAGAATGGGGTTTGGTATGGCGTTCTGGTGCAAAAACTGTACAGAATATAATTACGATGTGTCACATATATAATCTGTATGCCAGGCCGCACATTTGTCTTTATTTTGGAATAATTTTAGGATCAATCACGTGGGAATGGTAGCCACTTGAAAATGGCCCAATTCATTTCAAATGGACAAATTTGGCCGGTTTTTTGGAACTCTTCACAAAATGTGCATTGGAATGTCAATCCAAATAATAGCACATCTTTTGAGACCAGACTGCACATTTTTGCAATACTATGTTTTGGTCTATTTCCAACACTCTATGATGCATCAAGTCTTTTATGTAAGTCATAAGTAAGTCTGATGAACAACAGTCCCGTGTCTTGGATTACATGCAAACACGGGGAATAAGGCACAATTAAAGCGAGGTGTAAGAGAAAGAACTGCCTTCATATGTTGTATAACTGAGAGTCATAATGAAGAAAGCTTTACATGAGATTTTCACTCAGTCAGTGTAACTCCATTACCTTCAGCCTGAGAGGACTTCTCTGATTTGTCGTCTTCATCCATCCTCTCCTCCTCTTCTTCCTCTGGGCTCTTCTCTATGTCAGCAGACTTTGGAGATTTAGGAGATTTGGCAGTATCCCTCTCCTCTCCATCTTCCTCCTCTGGTGACTTCAGATCTGATTGTGCTTTCGGAGAGGAGTCGGGCTGCTCTTGGAGATCGGTGCTCGTCTCCTTTTGGTCCCCGAGAGAGTCGACAGGGGTCACGCTCTTCGCTTCTTTGTCTTGGTCATCTGCCAACGCTGGCGTCTTGTCTTGTCCTTCACTCTGCTCCTCTTTCAGCTCTTCTGTCTCTACTTTTTCTACTTTGAGTTTGGCCTCCTCCTCGGCTTTGACCTCCACGCTTGGTAAAGTGGTGGTTTCATCTTTCCCTTCTCCGACCTCTCCCTCATTTTCCTTCTTTTCGTCGGGTGTTTCAGTCTTGGTACATGGAATGTCGTTGGTCGCCTCAGTCTCCATCTTCACCTCCACCTCCGCTTTCACCTCCTCAGTCTTCACCTCTGTAACTTCTGCCTCCTCCTTCTCTGCATTCAGAGCATCTTTGGCAGCGGCTGCGGCACTTGCCAGCTCTGCAGGAGTGAGGACGGGTGCAGGGGTGCTCTCCATCGCTGCTTTGGTGATGTCTCCCTGGGGTGCCGTGGTGAACCCTGCACCTCGCTGGCTGGTGAAACGCTGGTGGGATTCCAAAAAGGCTAAGGTGGGGTCGTTCAAAATGTGATAATCCGTTCGGCTCACACCATGCTTAGAAGCCCCCAGGAGGAGGTCTCTGTCATGGCGGCCACACTCCCACCACTCGGGGAGGTCTGGTGAAGGCTGACAGAGCTTGAGGCGCTCAGAAAGCAGAGGATGGGGAAGGACTTGTTCCCGGATGCGCCGGAGCAGCTCGATGCGGTACAGCGTACGAGAGGCACGCTCCTCTGTGATGGGGTCGATGATCAGGGTCGGGTCTGGGAGTTCAGCTGAGGAACAAGGCAGAAAATAAGTCTTCCACAGAGACACGGACTAACTACTTAGATGGATAAACAACTGCAGAGTCAACAGGAGGTAATGAGCGTGTAGTGTTAATTCGACCTACCCGAATCAGTCTTGACCTGCATTCTGCACACACGTTTACACATGGCGATGAAAGAGTAGTAATATTTCTCCAGACTTTCGTCTGTTTTCTTGTCCAGCCTGGCAAAAGCCCTGAACTGTGTCCAATCAAACTTCTGACGCTCTGTGTCAAAAACAACACCAAAGGTCGACACAACGCGGTAGAAGTCCGCTTCCTCACGACGAGTCCATCTGAGAAGAGAAAAGGCAAGGTTTAAATACCACAGAAAAAGGTGATGAAATACAAAGAGTTCATGACTAAAGATATAACACACTGACATCAGCGCTCATACATGATAAACAATATGTTGTGTCATATTTTTTTGGTGCATACTCTGCTCTGATGACACAGTGATAAATTTTTAAGGAAAGAGAATTTAATGAGCAAACAAATGTCCCTATGGAACAATAAAGAGATGGTTTGGCATTAACTGTTAGCATCCACACACAGCCCTACCTTTGTCTTCGCTCCTTGTAGTACATTGCTCCATCAGCCATTAGAGAACTGGCCGTCATCACTGGTGACGCCTCAGGTATGAACTGACCGCCTTTGGCAAAGTAAGCCCCTCCCTTGGCCAGGTATGGGCTTCCTTCGGCCATGAAAACTCCTGCGCCATCTTGGATGTAAGTTGCTGCTCCTCCTCCTGCCTCAGTAACCATAGCGATGGAAGGCATGAAATCCCTGCGTCGACGGCGGCGGCCATCGGGTCGGTTGAGGGCCTCCTGGCGGAGCTGCTCTCTGCGATTGGAGCGCTGGTACGCCGTGATGAGACGACGCAAACGAGCTGTCAACGCTGAGGCAGCAGGCCAATAGAGACGCTCATTGGGGCCAGATGCCCCACCCCCTGGGGCGGCACTTTGTCCATTTTCACCAGATTTAGCTGTAAGAGATGCAAGCAAAGATGGAGAATGAGGAAAAATGTAAACAGTTTAAAACTAATAAGCTAAATTTCATTTATTCATTCGATTTTTTTGTTGCTTTAACCAGGTTCTAAATAGTTCTTTCTCCAACCACTTCTGCTGAGACTTGCATTTTCCCATTTTTCAGACATTTGCCAATATTCCCTCTACTCTTTCACCACAGCATGAGCCCGTTGTATTCCAAGCATCCGGTGTTATGACTTTGTGCACCAGCCGTAAACAATAGCCAATTAAAAGGTTCCACCTGTCAATCATCAGACTATACTTCCAATCAAAATTAATAAATTTTTTTTATAATCAAAATAAATTGTGAATAACAATGTTTTTTTTCTCCATCAAGTGTATTTAATTTTTTAATGCCTCTGGACATCAAATTTAAGGCATTTCAATGCCACTTAAGGCCTTAATTTTCCCCAAATCTATTTTATGACGTTTAATGCTTTTTAGTGACCCACAAAACCCCTGTTTTTTATTTGGAGCAGCTTGTTTACAGAACTCTGCACACAATTATTTGTATGTCTAAATTAATTGTATCCTTTCTGTTGGACCTTTATGTGTCACTTGCCACGTCCTCTTTCTTGTGTCACTTTACCTTCAGCCTCGCCCTCCGCAGTGTCGTCCTTGTCATCCAGAGGGGAGTTGGTAAAATCGTCCATGTCATCTTTAAAAGGCATCCGGAGAGGTTTGTACTCTGGATCCTCATCCTCACTGTAGCAAGTTTAAGGACATAAGCAGAGGGGAAAAATGCTCATTTCACAGGGACATAATCGCAACATCAACAGATAAATACAGAAAACTGAATTTGTATTTATTTATTTTAAATCTTTTATTTTTCTGTGCCTAGACTGCAAATGCCAATTTAAAACATAACAGAAAGGAAAAACCAAGAATAAAGACAGGCAGAATTGTTCCAATCTGAGACCAGATTTAACACAGAAATACTAAATGAGAGAGGGAGGAGTGGAAAAGCTGTTTTCTGGTCAGTGATGCCTGCTCTCTTACCCCTCGACGCCATCTGCCATCATGTCAGTGCCCCTCTGCTCAGCGGCGATAGCTTTGGCGTCCGGCATGCCCACCCGCTCCAAGAAACACAAGGCAGGGTCTGCTCGCATTGAGTTGTATTTCTCATAGCCTGGAGAGAAAGAGGAACTGAAATGTAAAGTGGGATCCAGTGCTGGGAGTCTAGAGATTATACTTGAATTTAATCCGAAACCAATTAGTGACTAGAGGGGAACTCAGAGAGCACAGACCTCTGCCAAGGTCAAGAGTCTGCTCTTTTTGCACCACAGTATTACTCAAACAAATTGTGACCGAGGTTTTCTTTGACAGTAGGGTTGGGCAATATGGCCTAAGACAAAGTCAGATTTTTTCATAAAAAACTCCATTTGATTCGATTTTCAATCCCCTATTTAAAAGGATGTAAGTGCAGACTGAAAACATACTGCAAAACACTAACTTTATTTTCTTTGATTTACGTGCATTGAGACTGACCTTACTAAAAAGCCAAGGCAGTCATCGGTTTCAACAAAGTGACACCGTGAACCCTCACATATTTTACAGCGATGATTTGCCTGTTCTGTATCTGATGCCATGAATCCAAACCAATTCCAAACATCTGCAGTTGTAGAACTGTTCTTGGGAATGAGTTGCTCTCTACCTCTGTCTGTCTATACCATGTGGTTTGTCGTGACTCTGTGATTCACGTGGGGGAAGGGGAGGGAGGGTTTGAGCTCAAAGAACTACGGAAACCCAGAAGTTCATATTGTTGGCGAATTCAAAATACTTCTATTTTTTGTATGAAAAGAAACAGATTTTCAAAAAATACAACTCAAACTTGATTTTTCAATTAACCATTTTTTTTCCCAACCCTATTTGTCAGTTGGTGCCACTTTTAGAAAAATGAGTGTGATCATTAGGTTGTGTCTGAAATCACTCACTGCTAAAAATAGTCCAATATACAAATCAGTATTTTGTGACAATTTATTCTAGCCTGTAGTTAACTGAAAGTAACCTACAAAAAACTGTGAATAGTGACTATGGAATGTACTCCAACATATTGCGTGACTCTATAACTGACAGTTATGACACAAAATGTTGAGTGTACCAAATCCCTATTTACTGCTTGCGAGGATTACACAATATATCACTGTAACAATGTGTTCATGTGCAACAGTCACACTGCATCCTGTGTCCAAGTTTATCACCTTACTTGACATTGCACACACATTTTTTTTTTTAAGGACCAAAACACAAGCCTTATCTATCTAAAAAAAATTATTTCCTCAGATTACCCAGACTTTGTTGCTAATGAGTCTTAATTATTATTTTGTTGTCTATGCACCTACACTCACAAAAATAACCCTAACAATATGGACATGACAATGATTCTTGGTGAAGCTGAGTAGTGAAGGTGCCAGAGACCAAAGTACTGTTGGTCAACACATGGCTCACAGCAAACTCTTAAAGAGGGCCTGGAGAAAAAAAAAAAAAAAGTTGCGCTTTCTAGCTCACTCTTCGACAGAAATAATGGTATACAGTCCAACACACACACACACACACACACACACACACACACACACACACACACACACACACACACACACACACACAC
>JAPTGZ010000010.1:12135710-12155266 GCA_029814645.1 Fowleria isostigma | reverse complement strand
ATTTTGAATCGATACCAGTATCGTCTCATGAAATATCGCGATATTTGACAGAATCGATTTTTTCTTACACCCCTAGTAGATTCTGTTCAACAGTTATATGGTTTAATAAAGTCATAGGTTGTTCATTTACAGATGTCTTTTCTGTTTTAAAATGATGATTCCCCCTTCAGAAATCCACAATTGCTTATCTTCCATTAAGTTACCAATTAAATTAGCATTAATCAAGATAAGTCCCACAAAAAAGCAAAAGGGTTTTATGTATCAGCTTACTAGATGTGAGCCTTTGGTTAAAAACTCTAGGAGTTTTACAGTGAACTAGAGTATTTTGTGAACCTGGAACTGGATTCAAAAGGAATGGACTGGACAAAGTTCTTCCAAAGTGTTGTTTACTTAATAAAATGTTTTAAATATGTATACCTACAGTATGTACCGATAGGCAGTTTATACAATGGGGTCAGATGGTTTTCTGAAAATAAAATACAAGAATGTCTGTTATGTCCTTGTGTTTTTCCGTCTTGCCCTCTGCACTACTGTTATGCCTCGATCTCTCGCTCTGCCTTCCTCCCTCCTTCGCTCCTGCTCACTCGCTCCCTCTCTCTCCCTCTCACTCTACGTCTCTCGCCCCCTCTCTGTCCCTGGGGCCCTTCTCCTTTCATCCTCACGCCAAGAGCAATCACCATCTCCGTGGTAACGGCTGGTCATGTGACCTGCACCTGTTCCTCTGGCTGGTCGCCACACGCTGGAGCCATCTGGCCACACACACATGCACGCACATACACACACTTCTCCACTTGGCTGCCTTCTCCCCTCTCTTCCTCCTGGCTTCTTCGTGGCCTCACTTCTGTTCTCCGTCGCTCCATCACCTCAACTCTTTCACTCATTCCTCTCCCGCTCCCATCTTGACTTCAACGCCCTGTTTTCTGTCAGGTCCGGACATTCCTTATATAATACTTTAAAGATTTTAACTTGCGAGAAAGTTAGCCTTCAGTACGGTCCCTCTCAAGCCAAGTTTTTCAAACATGTATTCTAAGTACAGACAGTGGCGATGCATTTACTGTAAATACACTGTGTCACTGTGTCCTGTGGGGAAAAGGTACCAACTGAACACCACGTCAAAACTGAGACATGAGTGGATCCAGATCAACAACCTGAGGGGTTGAGACCAAGTTGTGAGTAAAACTGAAAAAAGACCAAGACCAGACTAAATACACAAGAACATTACAGACACCTAGTTTTCTAAACTATACGGGCCCAGTGTGATGATTGTGCACTTCCCTTTTTTTTTTTTTTCCATATTTAACTATCCATAAGTGGTTTATTATCATTTATTGTAATACCATCTTCTATATTTTATGTTTTGTTTTTTTTCAGTGAAAATCGGATATTTTCCAACATTTAATTTTGTAGTCATGTAGATGTTCATAAAAGTTTAGAACAAAATTGAGGAGTATTATCTAAAAAAACCCAGAAAACTGAAAAAAAAGGGACTTTTCCAGTCAAATCTCTCATTAACTGAACATAACCCCAATGTGTGCATCCCCTGTCACTGATCCAACTCTGTGGAGTTTACTGGTGAATCAATGTTGTAGAAGATGACGGTGGTTCCAGGGTAAGTACGGAGCCTCTGAACGTCCAACTGGATCATATTTGATAACCATGAAAAGACGACGGACAGCACTGTACACCAGTTATTTACACAGATTAGTGGATCAACAGTTTATATCAGTACATGGTTTTGGTAGATGGTGGGTGTTTGGGTCTTTATGGGTTTAAAAAAAAAAAAAAAAAAAAAAAGTTAAATATATATAATTTCACTTGGGAAATGACACAAAAGTAGTGCTAGGTCTTTATGGGTTAATATGGTATGAGAACGTACATGATTCCCTTTGACAGTGTGTAACGAATGGAACATTGAATCAAGACTTGGCAGCAAAATCTTTGGAAAGTTTTTTTTCTTTTTTTTTTTCAAACCGCAGAAATAATGTTAAACCAAAAAACACAACAAAATTCAACTGATAGTCTTAGAGCGGTGGTGTAGAAATAAAATCCTGAGTCAGCTTTGGCTCGGACCAAGACAACACAGAACTGCACTAAATCCAACTTAAGACTAGCAGCCTGAAATATCCAACACAATTTTGAAACATGCCACAGACACTGGGTGGTTCAGCAACAGACATCATCACTAGGGGTGTATCTGTACAGAAAAATCAGTTTTCAGTACAGGGGTCTTTGGTTCGATTCATTTTCAGTAGAGTGAAGGCGCCCAATGAACAAACACTGTAATCTACTGAGTGTTCTTAAATGCCTCACAGTATTTCCTGAGGAACTGTGAGCGTGACCTCACAGTAACGCCATAACAGACACAGTGAGGGAGTAGAGGAGCAAGTCTACTGGATTTTGCTAACTTGAGATAAAAAATATATATATTTTTTTTGCTATAAATGAACCTGTGCCACAAAGCTGCAACATACCAAAAACTCAAAATGAAATTTAATGCGCTTCAAAATTTCGACCTGGCTTCTGTGTCTCGCGCCGAGAATTTGCTGCTGCAAAACCCTGCACAGCCACCCTATTTCCCAAGTGTTTGTGTTCATCACATAAACTACATGTATTTGTTCGATACACGTCCACATTGAACCGAAGGCCCCGTACCGAAACGGCTTGGTACAAACGAGTGCACTATTAGACCCCTACTCATCATTTAAGGGAACCTGATGAATTTAAGCAGGTATTGGTAGCCAATGAGAAAGGAGAGCGGCAGCATCAAACTTTGAAATATTACAAACCAGGACTATGTAAAGAGCTTCTGTCAAGGAGGTATACTGTTCACAAGTTAATGCTAGAATCATCTTCATTCATTTTTATCTTTTTTTTGGCATCCTAACTGCTAACACTCATCATAGAAGAACTGATTTTTAACAATCCAATCAGCTCCAGAGCAGGTGAGTTTATGATGCTCATGTTAGTAGAGTTTTGACTTCCTGTCAATGAGTCCAAGCTATAAGTGAAAGATATTCAGGGAAGGAAATACCAAAATTTAAAAATGCATATTATTCTTCTGGAGCACACTCCTCTGTGTCCAAAAGACAAAAACAGGTGACAGTGTTTCACGCCACTATGGAAAAATGAGGCCAAGACATCATGGGTATCTGAGCTGGATAGTAGATCTTCTACAATCTGTAGAAAGTTGCGGCAGAAGTCTCATTTCCTGTCAGACCACCTGATAACGCTGGGATTAGAAAACTTTTACGCAGCTGTGCCAAAAAACAATTGTGCATAGAGACGTCAACTCTTAAACTTCAAGATTATCTCAGTCTGTCCTTACACATTTCCAGCAGCCTCTCCTCTAATCCGAGTCCAGACTCCTACTGCTTGCCATTTTGTAAATGAAACATTTTTGGCTTCATTTCTGACAGGCTGGGCACTCAACCTTTACAAGAACAAGACACTTTTTAGTCTGAATATCTCAAAACTAACTACATAAATCAGGACAATGATTTAAACCACAAAAGCCATAAGATGTGGTAAGCAGCTAAGTCTGCTGAATAGTTCACCAGAAATGTATTCATAAAGGCAAAATATGAAAAATAAACACATTGTAGTCCTACAGTGGTCCCTCATCCTACAAATTTTCATACAGACCACAGCAAAACTTGTAAAAAAAAAAAAAAAATAACTTCTCAAATTACCATCTCATAACAATGGTGAATGGCAAAACTGTCAAAGGTAACTGAATTTTTTGGCAAATCATTATTTAGCCCGAATGTGAGGTAAACTGACACTAAGCAAATCATTTCCTTTCGTTGTTGACAAAAATATCCCTTTGTAAATGGTAGAGCATGAAAAAATATCAATATGGCAAACTATTGCGGTATTTAATCTTACAATTGATTATCGATTCGCTCTCATGATTTTTTTTTAAAGGCTATTATCATTGAAATACAGCCGCTATAAACTTCTTTCATTTTCACTTCACTTCCTCCTCCATGAGTTGAGTCACGGTTTTACATGTCCTCTAGGGGGCACTCCTCGCACAAGTGGCTGAAAATTGGGCAGAAGTCACAGAAAAAAACCAAAATAAACAACAGTGCTAATATATACGAGCAGTGAAGTTAAACTGATAACAACTTTCTTGTTACTGAAAAGTAACAACTGTCTGACGAAAATACACGAGCGCCACGACAAACGTACATTGTAGAGACATGAGACAACATATTTATGACTGAGTTTAAATGAGACTGACTTCATGAAATGGCGTTGTCACACCAGTTCTTATGCCATTCAGCGTGTTATACGTGTACATTCTCCACCTTTCACATGTTATTCAACACCATTTGATGAAAGGAAATGTATGGCAAAATCTCCGGTTCTCAGAACCCTAACCCTCAGTGCACCATATTTGACTCATTCAGGTTGGACAGGGGGTTATTAACAGCGTGTCAGGTGTGAAAGATTATAACAGGTATAGATAACACACCAGTTAAAAGTGGCGTATATATGTGAGTCATGAGATCACATTTAAAATAATGTCAATGTTTGCCAGACGCCAAAAAAAAATCCTGTTTACAAAAACAGTGTCATGGTTTTTGCACTATTGCTGTTTGTACTCTGGATAAATTATAATAAAAGATATAAACTAGAACTTATTTTGATTTTATTTCACCCCTATAAACACACGGATACATCAAAGGTTATTAAGAGAATATATCGATAATTGCAGGATTGCAATATCGCAATATTATCATTATTGTGAGCCATGTATCACGTATCGTATCATGAGGTACCTGAGATTCCCAGCCCTTGTAAACGATGCTCAGAACCACATTTACAACAAGTGGGCAGAAAGTACAAAGTGGGTTCTGACACCAAACTGCTAAATAACATACAAGTAATTTTACAACGCAAAGAATCTGACATGCCGATGATCCCAGATGTCTCCATATGAAGCTAGTCGTGGCCAGGTGTAAACAGAAGCTCCTCCCCCTCCCCTTCAGTGTCTGTCATTCAGTATGCGCTATACTCCTGGGCTTCTAGGCTGGCATTCACACATGCCGGCCAGCTGTGGAGTGCTGTCTCTCTGTGTGTGCTCTTTTCAGACTGAGGAAAGGAGTGATAAAGGAAAGACAGGAAGCAGAGCAGGGGGAGTTCAAAAGGGGAGGGAAACAAGACGAAGTGAAGAGGAAGAGGGGAAGGGTGGGGTGTAAGGGACACCTGCTGCCATGATGAGTCATACTACTGAACCCCCGTACACACCAACACCAACACACACACACACCGTGGCAACAATAAAAGCACCAATGGCCAGGAGGCAGTGCACACACTCTCACACCCTCTGTGTGTTCAGAAAGTGCTTCATTTGCACACAAGTCAGCAGACACACACAAAGCTAGGTAAGTACATGCATGTCTGACTTCTTTGTGTGTACTGCAAACAAATCACCCTTACGCACACACATCGAAGGAAGGGTGTGGCAACAGAGCTGGGTTATTTATAGATGTACTTCCTCACAGAGAGGTAGAGAGAGAAAGAGAGAGGGGGTGGGGGGTGGGATGAAGAGAAAGCAAGGTCAAAGGAGAGGAGTGAGCTGACTGGACAAGTAAAGCACCCGATTCTCTGGTATCGTGCGCACACACACACCTGCCTGCAGCCGCAACCGCTGAGAACACCTGACATTTACAGGACCAAAAAAAAAAAAAAAAAAAGCCGGGCTGCACTAAACAGTCTCCATATCAAAGGTGAATCTCTCTTCCAAAACTGACTGGAGCATCCAAATGAGCATACAGTCCTAAGAGTCTGTTATGGAAGAATAAACATGCACAAAAAACATAAAATAGGTTCCATACAGGTTAAGATTTTACCACATTTGTTCAATTCAGAACTTGTGTACTGTCGACAATAATCAAACTTACTTTCTGCACATGCACCTAGACGATAAATTGCAAATAACTGCTGGTAGTTATGACATGTTGGTGCAAATTCACCCAAATATAAAAATCATGGTCAAAGATTGCTGTGAAATTTCAAAATATGTTGATGGTATTGCAAAATACAAAGTGTATTGTATGTATCCAAGTGTTTAAATCTAATGGCATAAAATCAGGTTTGACAGAAGCTTCCAACATATTCATGTTGGCTCCACATATATGTTGTACATTAAAAATGCAGCCTGTAATAAAAGACAGACGTACTAAAGGATGATGTCAATGACTGGTTTGCATTGGAGGAGCCTGTGGTCTCATCTTTTCTAGGTGGAACCAGGACTTCCCAGGTAAGGAGATCAAGGACCTCACAGCTGTGGAAATTGATCCCCAGGCCTGTTATAATTATTAACCTACTATTGCTTTGTCACAGTTATTTGGTTTAATTGATAGTTGTATCCCTTCAGCTAGGTGAAATTAACTCCCCATCAGAGTTTTCGCTGTGTGTGACTTGACTAGGGCTTTTAATGTCATCTGGACGAGCTTAACTTCTACAAATACCTGTGATTATAAGTTGTCTTTGCATGTCTGTTAATAGACACTTATTCAAGTTATGCATGTCGTGTTTACAATACTTAAAGGGCAAACGTAATATACATATGCACTGAGATATACGTATTCCAGAGGTCAGAGCCTATAAATAGCACTACTTTATAACGTGTACTAGATTTATACAAAAAATACATATTTTTAGGCTTATACTACAGCAGTTACATAAAATGATAAAAACACAGATGGTTGTTGTAAGAATTTGTATGGCTTATACAAATGTTAGGTAAATGTTATATTAAATATTATAGAAATAAATTCAGGTATCTATCAAATGTTAAAACATATACATAGAGGTGTGTGAGAAAAGTAATTCCACCTGCATAATATACAAAAAGAATGCAATAATTATATGTTAGTTTTACCCAATAAACGCAACAGGGCTGGCATTGTTGTATTATGTAACAGTAAAAATGTTTTCACACTAGGTATTCAGATCCATGCTGTACCTGGATACGCTCACACCTTTCCCACAGATGTTGTGTTCACAAGCACGTACCGTGGCCTGTGCCTGTACAAGTGGGTGTTAAGGGCCGAAACGGTAGGTGGCAGTGTGGAAGGAATTCTGTCACTGTCCAACAAACGAAAGACAGCAGGCAACAAACCCAGGCAATACTGTTCTACCTGTTGAAGCAAAGTTAAGAAGAGCGACTTTAATTGTCCCCGATACATCACCAAGCCATTCGGTTGATAAGGTGAGCCTGTGCCGCACAGATCCGAAGCTTTTTCAGTGGACAACAACAGTTGAGGAGTTTGTTCACCACTCTACTTGCCGAGTGGCGATTACGTCACGTCCGAACTCGAGTAAGAATCACTTTCAGACAGTATCTGTGTAACGTACCATACTTGAGTCCGTACTCAAGACTACCTTCTCAGCTAGACTCAGGTATGGTACTTGCACACAGAATGTTTGTGTTCATATTGATAAAATTAAGCCGACCCGAATCTGTAGCATACTTGGATACGCAGTGTGAAAGCGCCCTAATCTTCTGTTAGAACTTTGGAAACAGCACCTAGCCATTTGTGGTACAGCACCAAGGCAGTTCTCCATTGCCTTCATTTTGCAGGTTAGTAATTTCCCCTGGATTATAAAAGTATAGGCATACACAACAAATACACTCAACTACTTCAAACGGTCCTGAAAAATGCACAATGCCACTAAAAACAAATACATAGTATACCTAGCTCAGACATGTGGTGACAGGGCTATAAGCCTCTAAGTAAACGGTAAGGTCCCAAGAGTTAGCAACACAACATCTTGGTTAGACCAATGAAACAAAAGCTTCAGTCTGTTCTGTGGTGGTTTATTTGTTCATACAGAGATGCAAATAGACTGAGCTCAGAGAAAACATACTGTCACATAGCATGGACCACATGAAAAACCTTTGAGCTTTAAGACTCATTTCTCCACCCACTTGTGGAAATCCTGTACAAATCCCCCCAAAAGGCAAAGAACTTATTTGTTTGAGGTGGACGCAGGGGTTTTCTCCACCCAGGGAAAGATTCCCCCCTCCCCCCCTAAAATTTTAAAAACTAGTAAAAAGTCACAGTTCAAAGAGATAACAAAAACTACTTCAACTCAAACACACCTCCCTCTCTTGGAAAGACACAGAAAGGAAGAGGGGAGTGGGGAGGAAAGATGAAAGGATACACTTCACTTCAGCAGGAAGAGGTGGAATTAGAGGGAGGGGAAAGGAGGAGAAAGAATAAAAGAAGATAGTTGGGTGATTGCACCAGTCCACCATTTTAGAGTAGCGGTGAATGGCCGGCAGCCATTATTATGCTAAATTAACCTGGGAGCTCCAGGCCGCCACTCAAGATGGAGGAAAGCCTGACAACAGATAAGAGCTAGTTTACCAACACACACACTTGCATGAGGGGCTGAGAATGAAGTCCCCCACCCCCACATTTCCTCCACCTCAGCCACCGGTGCTGTGAACCAGCCCCACCCTGCTAAACACAGCAGGGAGTCTGCATATGCTTGTATTGGAAAACCAACTCTCCATGAATATTGAAAAGGGTTTTTAGCATGCAGCATGTGTGTTGGCAGGTTTGTCTAGAGATTTAGAGCGAGTAGGAAACAGCCCCCATTCTGCTGGTAGAGCAGTTACACGACAACATGCACCTGACTGGCTGCTTAAACTGCAAAATCTATAAGGTGTTGTTAACATTATGCAGGTGAAAGAAAATGAGTTACTGGTACATGTCTGATTCCCCTAACAAAGACATGTTGTATGTGTCAGTGTGTGTGAAGTGACAACGAGCTGTGTTTGAAGCCCGTGTTGTCATTGTTCTTTTGAATATTAAGTTGAAGCTGTTGTATAGCAGGTTTAAATTGCATTCACTCTATTCCACGGAGAATATGTCCATGTAAGAGTTAAAAGAAATGGTCTGATAAGTTATTTAAATTTACAGGGTATTGTAAGGAGAGCCAGTGCAATGTCTCGAATGTAACATGAAGGATTAGCAGCTATACTGCAAATAAATTCTCGCTGTGCTGGAAAGTTTGCTTGGAAACAGCCATGTTTTATTTATCAGATCTGGCATAACAGATGTGGATCTGCTTTGATTGGCCGACAGTTGAAATAGTTTTTCTTTGTTCTTTTGTGCTGTCTGTTTGAGAAACAATAACATTAATCTCTCAAACTAACAAAAATACTTATGATGAATAAACAGATTTGTATGCTCCAGTCTACAGATAGATTTAAATATATCCAGACAGTTTATCTTCTGAGGCCCTATTGGTCTATGTGCTCTTACAAAGACTCCTTTAGCGGTTTCTAGTGCATTTCTCTTCACACAGGATCTCTGTAGGTCTAGAACAGTCTTTCTCAAAGTGGGGTACTTATACCCTCAGAGGTACTTGGAAGAAGCCCAGGGGGCACTTGAAATTTTTTTGTAAAAATTCAGAAAATAAGTCATCATGTACTGAATGCTGAAATATAAAACAAAATAGATTCATATAATAGTTTTATTGTTATTTATCTATATATGTGTTGTTAATTTACAAATGTTTGCAAATATGATTAGACACCTTTGGCACAAGAGCAAATATTGCCTCATTTTTTATCAATCAAAAATGCTGCAGTGAGAGTTGGGGTACTTGGATAAAAAAGTATATTTCAGGGAGCACTCCCCCTGTAAAAAGACTGAGAATTCTGGTCTAGAGAGCATGTTTGAGGTCTATAAGATTAAAAAAAAGTTTCGCAAGTAGGTGACTTATTGATTTAAAAGTACATTTAAGGGGGGACAGATGAATTTTCATTGACACAGCATAAAACTGTAGGTACTGACAAAGATGTAGACATTTTGTTTCAGTATGTAAAGCTGTACTGTGACTATAATTGTATCCTCTAAACATAAGTATTCAATATCATAATACAGATAACTCTTGCATGTTTGGCTTCAAGATTTGATAAATCTTTTTTTTGTGTGTGTGCTAGTGTATTGCCATAGCAACCTAGATTTGTTGGATTACTTCACTTAAATTTGCAGTTCACTTATTAGGCAAGGCAAGGCACATTTATTTGTATAGCACAATTCATACACAGGGTAATTCAAAGTGCTTTACAGAAATAGAAAACAGACAAATTTAAAACACACAATTACAGTTAAAACACAATAAAACCTAAATACTAATCAATTAAAACAAAATAGAAGACAAGAATGCAGATAGAACCCTTTCAGTTATTATATGCACAGTTGAACAGAGCTGTTTTCAGCCTGAACTTAAACATTGTCAGAGTAGAGGCCTGTCTCACGTCATCAGGAATGTCCCAGAGTTTAGCTGCATGGAACTGAAATGCAGCTTCACCGTGTTAAGTCTTAACACCAGCAGAAGACCAGTCCCTGAGGTTCTCAGGGTCTGAGATGGTTCATATGGGACCAACATGTCACAGATGTACTTTGGTGCTAGACCATGGAGAGACTTATACACCAGCAGAGATGTTGTAAAGTCTGAGCCACAGGAAGCCAATGCAGAAACCTGAGCACAGGACTAATATGCTCATACTTCCTGGTTCTAGTCAGGACGTGAGCGGCAGCATCTAGTGAGAAGGCCATTACAATAGTCTAACCTGCTGGAGATAAATGCATGGATAAATGCATGGATAAATCTTTCTAAGTCTGGTTAGACAGTAAATCTCTGATTCTAGCAATGTTTTTGAGATAGTAAAAGGCTGCTGATGTTACTGATTTAATGTGGCTGTTAAAGTTTAGATCTGAGGTCCATTGTTACCCCTAGATTTCTAACTTGATTTTTTGCATTTGAAGTTAGAGACTCAAGGTGACTGCTGACACTTTCTCTTAGGTTTTGTGGGCCAAAAACAATGACTTCAGTCTTGTCCAAATTTAGTTGGAGAAAGTTGTTTTGCATCCACAGTGATTTGTTGGAGGCAGTGACAGAGTGAGTCCATGGGCCCATGTTCACCTGCTGTCAAAGAGATGTAAATCTGAGAATCATCTGCGTAGTTGTGGTAGGACATGTTATTACTGCGTATTAACTGGCCGAGGGGCAACATGTAAAGATTGAACAAGAGGGGTCCCAGGATGGACCCCTGGGGAACCCCACAGGTCACTGCCATTTGGTTTGACACACAGTTCCCAATTTGAACAAAATACTTCCTGTCTTCAAGATAGGACTGGAACCATTTCAGGGCAGGACCAGAGATGCCTACCCAGTTCTCTAACCTTTGTAACAGGATCATATAATCAATTATGTCAAACACAGCACTTTGATCCAGCAGGACTAAGACTGAGATTTGACCTCTGTCAGTGTTCAGACAGAAATCATTGGTCACCTTGATCAGAGCAGTCTCAGTGCTGTGATGGGGCCTGAAGCCGGATTGGAAATCATCAAAGCAGTTATTCAGTAAGAGAAAATTAGAGAGCTGTTACTAAACAACTTTCTCAAGGACTTTACCTGAAAACAGCAGGTTTGATATGAGCCAATAGTTGTTCAGTACTGTGGCATCAAGACTACTCTTCTTTAGGAGAAGCCTAATGACAGCAGTTTTCAAGGCCCTCGGAAATAATCCAGATTGTAATGAAATGTTAACTAAATGAGTGACCTGAGGTAACAAACTGCTCAGCACAGATTTTAGAAATCTAGTGGGCAACCTGTCGAGACAACATGTGGCTGAATTTAAACTGGAGGTGGTCTCTTGGACTGTTCGGTCAATGACAGGTGTGAGGTGTGTCAGCAGGTGTCTGGAAGGCTGCGGCGTTAACTGTGTTGTGGGATTATCATAGTAATTTAAATTAATTAGATTTTCTGAGACAAATCATAATAATTAGGTGTGCTCTTGGATATTTTCTATAATTTAGGTACATTACATCATATGTACACCTGGATATATACATGTTGATTGTAACATTTCCTGGAAAGTTAATTCAGTAACACATGCTTTAATGATACAGCAGAAAGCATGTAATGAACTTCACAGCTTAGTACTGCTTTGGAAAGTATTGTGTGTTACTTCCGAGCTAATAGGAGTGAGAAAAGAAGGGAAGTTGCGACTACAGAGAAGCAATCTGCCTCCTGGTGCAGAATTAGTTTGGCTTGATTACAGAGTGAAGGGATTTCAGCCGAAATTATATGTGATGTAGTTGTTAATCTTACATCAGCTGAATCTTTTATCGTTTTTCTCCATTTTTTTTCCTGCTGAGCCTGAGATGTTGCCCCTCTTAGAGCTGCTACTTGTTTTTGTTGTCATTTAATTCATTCAGTTACAGTGCCTAAAGAGATTTTTGTCCGCTTTGAACTTCCTTTTAGTAACCACACTGTATAAACTACAGGAGGTATTTGTGATGTGCTCCGAAGAGGAAATAAGTGGATGCCTCCTTGAAGCATCTTTTTTTCTAAATTTTTTGTTTATTTAAAGTCATTAAAACTTTAAACGATTTCATCAACACTGGAAAAGTAGTAATGAAATTCTTGGAGAGCACATTGTAAAATCACCCAGTGTAAAATCACCTCTGTATGTGATTCTGAAACACACACACGCACACACACGCACGCACGCGCACACACACACACGCACAGGTCTTATGTGTGCTGGTGTTTCCTTTGCAGCAGGTGTGTGGAAGCTTGTAAGCTATGCCCTCGGAGGCCGGCTGATTTTACGAGTGATCATGGCACTGCCAAGCCAGGCATCACACCTCTGTTTCAGACTGGACCGTATTAAGCACTGAGTGAGTCCTTTCTTTTTCCTCTCACTCGTCCAATAGATGTGACACAGCTGGCTCAATGGTGAGCTGTGGCCTCCAACACCACACAAGAACAAAGCTGTGGGTTTTAAATTTCTCAATGGAACTTTTGCAGAGACATATTTTTGTCAGTCCAGTCGGAGCAATCCTAAAAGATGTCAGAGTCAGCATCAGTAAAGTATTCTGTATTGCATTGTTGTTACATCTTACCCAGACAAAAATGTCCTCACCTGGGTTTAACAAAGAAGAAAGATAAGATTCTTCCACTGGATAATTACTGCAGCATATGTTTAAGTAATATGTTGTAATATGTTTAAGTTAACAACCATCATTTTTTTCCCAAGATGTCAATACCAGAATTCATCAGTCTGAGACTGATGAAAGGGTGGTTCAGAGAGCATGAGGCAGAATTTTCACATATGGATTGGTTACCACAGAGTCTAGACCTGAACCACATAGAGAATCTTTGGGATGTGCCCAAGACTTTAGACCAGGGGTCACCAACCCTGGTCCTGGAGAGCTATTATCCTAAATGGTAAATCATTGGAATGTATATAACACTTTTCCCCACTTTCACGGTGCTCAAATGCTTTACAAAGCCTCACATTCACTCATCCATGCACACTCATACGCCAGTAGGCAGCTGCCACCATGTAAGTCACTACCAGGCTCTGCTGGGAGCAGTTTAGGGTCAGTGCCTTGCCCAAGGACACTTTGGCATGTGGACAATTGGAGGCAGGATTCGAACTGCTGACCGTTTGGTCATTGGACAACCTGCTCTCCCAACTGAGCCACAGCCAGCATGTTTTTGATGTTTTCTTTTTCCAGGACACGTGATGGTCATTATCAGGTTTCTGCAAAGCTTGATGGTAGGCTGATCATTTGAATCAGGTGCGTTGGAAGAGGGAAACAGCTAAAACATGCAGGATAGTAGCTCTTGAGGACCAGGGATGGTCACCCTGCTTTAGACAGTTTTCTGACTCTCCCTTCATTAATACAAGATCTTAGCAAAAAAGATTAATGCAAGGACTAAGGAAAATATATTTTATAGCATTTATTTTGATACTGCAAAAGTCTTGTGTTTCATGAACAATGAGACTTCAAATGCATCCCCATAATCAAAGCTAAAGGCTGTCCAGTGAAATATTGTGTATGACTTCTTTTTGTTTAGACAGTGCATATTCTGTTTAACACACGTAGCACACATAATATGCTGTAGTTATCCAAGGAAGTGTATTTTTGGACTTCAGCTTTAAAAAAAAAATGCTATGTTCTACATATTTTAAATGAAACAGACTTTTTTTTGTGTTTTTAGTGATCGATCATATTTTAGGGATTTGATCTAAATCTTTTTACTTAACCCTACCTGTCATGACTGCACCAGGTTTTGCATTCGACTCACATTCCCTCAGCTCACACCTGCAACCAGTTTCACACCTGCAGTTCATCAGCCAATGAGCAGGCTACATAAGCAGCTCAGTTTCTCTAGTCATTGTCAAATCGTTTCTCTCTTCAAGCTCTGCCGTCTGTCTGTGCGGCCTGAGATTCTTTAAAATTTAAGCTGTGTTCCAAGCCTAAGTTAAGATATTGGTGTGGAATTTTTTTGCATTAAGTAAAAGCTGAAGAATTTTGTGAAGAAGATTTCTGAGTTCATTGTACCAAATTAAAGATTTTGTAATAAAAATCATAAATGTGATTACACTATAATGTTCTCATGGAAGTCATGTCACAGTTGAACTGCTTATTTCACCTGATGATTAGATACTCAATGCTTTGACAGTAGCACAGGTCCTGGTGCATCAGAAAACTGCCTTAGTAACTCTTTCAATTTCACAAACTACTTGGAAAATCACTCCAGAAATTTCAGTCTGCTGCATCAAACATCTGCTCTGAGTCAGTCTCCTTCATATGAGCATGAAACAGCCTCTTATATTAGTTTCCCCTTCTTTGCCAGGTGAGGCTGGGTTGGCATGGGCATACACAAAAAGAGAGAAAAAAATTCTCTTCCCGTTCTCAAACATAATTCCATTTTTTATCCACCGTTTTTTCATTATTTTTCATGGTGTTTCTTGGTTAGAAATGATTACAATAAAGCAAATCTTGCTAATTGTTATCTCTATCTTGGCATCCTAGTGTAAGTGCTAACACTAGTTTGAAGAAGAATTCAGCCAAGAGCTGATTCTCATATTGACGCACTTTAAGTTTGTTTTTTTAGTTTTGATTTTGTTGTGTAAGAATCTTGGATACTTCACATTTCTGGTTCTCTGATGGTCTTCTGAATAAATAGGAAAATTATGAGTGTGGTCAAGGATTTACTTTAGAGTAGTGAGGGTGTATATTGGTAACATGTTTCTACCGGAACATCTGGTACTGGTACAATCTAATATGTACACTGAGCAAAAATATAAACGTACCACTTTTGTTTTTGCTTTCATTTTTCATGAGATGATCTCAGAGATCTAAAACTCTTCCTATGTACACAAGACATTTCTTTTATTGTTCACAAATCTGTCTAAATCTGTGTTGGTGAGCACTTCTCCTTTGCTGAGATAATCCATCCACCTCACAGGCATGGCTTATCAATATGCTGATTAGAAAGCATAATTACATGTGTGCCTTAGGCTGGCCACAATAAAAGGCCACTCTAAAATGTGTAGTTCTACTGTATTTTTTTTTGGGGGGGGTGTCAGAAAACCAGCCAGTATCTGGTGTGACCACTATTTGCCTCATGAAGTGCAATACATTTCCTCGGCATAGAGTTGATATCAGGTTAATTGTTGTCTATTGAATGTTGGTCCACTCCTCTTCAATAGCTGTGCTAAGTTGTGAGATATCGGCAGGGAATGGAACATGCTGTCGTACACACCGATCTGGAGCAGACCAAACATGCTCAATGGGTGACATGTCCGGTGAGTATGCTGGCCATGCAAGAATTGGGATGTTTTCAGCTTCCAGAAACTGTGTCCAGATCCTGTCAACATGGAATTGTGCATTTTCATGGTGCAACATGAGCCGATTATCCTGGATGAATGGCACAAGTGGTCTCAGGATCTGGTCACGGTATCCCTGTACATTCAAAATGCCATTAATAAAATGTACCTGTTTGTTGTGCATAACATATGGCTGCTTATACCATAACCGCACTGCCACCATGGGCCACTCCATTCACAACATTGACATCAGAAAACTACTCACCCACACAATACCATACATGCTTCCATCTGCCCTGGACAGTGAAACCTGGGATTAATCTGAAGACAACACCTCTTCAAAGTACCAGACGCCATTGAATGTGAGCATTTCCCCATGCAAGTCAGTTATGACGATAAACTGCAGTCAAGTTGAGACCCCAATGAGGATGACGAGCATGCAGATGAGCTTCCCTGAGATGACAGTTTGTGCAGAAAGTCTTTGGTTATGCAAACCAAATGTTGCAGCACCTGTCTGGGTGGCTAGTCTCAGATGGAGGTGACAATGTTGGATGTGAAAGTCCTGGGCTGGTGTGCTTACACATGGTCTGTGGTTGTGAAGCCAGTTGGATATACTGCCAAATTCTCTGAAATACCTTTTGAGATGGCTTATGGTAGAGAAATGAACATTCAATTCACGGGCACCAGCTCTGGTGGACATTCCAGCAATCAGCATCTCAAAACTTGCAACATCTGTGGCATTGTACTGTGTAATAAAACAGCACATTTTAGTGGCCTTTTATTGTGGTCAGCCTAAGGCACATCTGTGCAATAATCATACTGTTTAATCAGCTTGATATGCCACACCTGTGAGGTGGAGGAATTATCTCAGCAAAGGAGAAGTGCTCACTAACACAGATTGAAACAGATTTGTTAAAGATATTTTAGAGAACTAAGCCTTTTGTGTACATAGAAAAAGTCCTAAATATTTGACTTCAGCACATAAACAATGGAAGCAAAAACAAAAGTTGTGTTTTATATTTTTATTCAATATATGTAACACCAGATGTAATTGGAATTATTGCCTTTTTTCCCCCTCAAAATTGGAATCTGTTTTTTGTTTTTTGGACTTGGTGGTCAGGACTCACAAATATGTCTAAAAAAATTCTGGTGTTTTGAAGTCAATACATTGTTATCAGGCTTCTACAGAGCCTGGTGATGTGTGCTGATCATTAATTCAACCAGGTGTGCTGGAAGAGGGAAATATCTAAAACATGCAGGACTCTGGGCCACAAGGACTGGATTTGAGAACTACTGATTCAGAGCAATACATCTATTACATCCTTGGGGCATGTTAAGAGTGATTCCACACAGAAAAAACATCAACGCTTTTATTCTAATAGATCATATTCTTTGAAAATGTACATTTAAAGTAGGTAAGTGAGGAAAACCCCCAAATATGTACACTTTTCCAGGTTTGTCTATAACTCATCTATGAAAAGTGAACTGGTACTAAAGGCGCTGTTCTCTGTTCAAATCGCAAAAAAAAAGTGCGGTTATGATGTTAACCTTGGTGAATATCATAATTTTTACCTTTTAGATATCCCAGATTGTGGTTATGCTGCCCTCCTGAAAACCCACATCATGACTCTTTGTTTCCAGCATCTGTCAGCATACCTTTGTTGTCTCTAGCCATCTCTTTGAGAATCAGATTGAAGGGACTCGGCGGCTCCATCTAAGGGGTACACCCATCGTCCCCCTCTGACCTCAACATAATGGTTCTCCCTTTTCTTTCGTCCCTCCTCACCTTCACCTTTCTGCCGACTCGCTGCCTGTCTTAGTTCAATTCAATATTGGCCCTGATCCTTTAGATCAACAAGTTCACAGAGCGTGAATGCATTGGTTTGATTCCTCACATACACTTCCCCCTCCTTGCTTTCCTCTCTTGCTGGGGTTAAAGGGATTTTGATCTCTTGCTTTGTGCTCAAAAGAACCACAACACTGTATGTGGAAATTGCCAAAGAAATTTGATTTAGAGTTGGATCATCTGGCCAGGTATGCTAGGAGTCTATAGTATACACAGAAAATAATAAACTACTTTCAGTCAAAGGCAAAGCCGTGAAAATGAAATTACTCTCCTGGATTTTTTCTTTAATCTTATTCAATTTTTACATGTTCATGGGGTGTTTGTTCATCATATTTTTGTCTATTTCAAACACACCGGCAGCCATGGCCTTGAAGGCAGGATCCGATGTCGGTTTTTCCACATTTGCATGGTGTTGGCATGTAATTTAAGATACATGACCATGCATGGCAATTTAATTAGATTGGCTTTTTTATGTGAATTCACCCCTCGTTGGAATTTAATTTACACCAAACAACCCCTGGGCTGTTCATTTTGCGTGACAGGCAGACTGACACACATTAGGTGCTGTTCTATGTAATGCTGAGATGCACGTCTGGCATTACCCATTTTGCAGCGGTATCATGATTTAATTGACTGCCACACTGTAGCCAAGTTGTATTTTTACAACGCATATAGCATTAATATCCCATTTTTGGCACTGGAGTCATCTTTTTTGTGATTATTATTCATATTTATTGTTATTCTCCATCACATCCTGTTTCATGATATTAACCCGGACAAAAGCAGTGTTTGATGATGTTTAATGCAACATACAACAGCTGCCTACTTAGTTTCATCTATAGATATTTTTGGCTCATTGACCACAGTCTCCCATGAGAGACAAAGATGTTTGGCTTTGGAAAATTGATTTCTCTCTGGTAGGTTTTGCGCCTGCTGCTTTATTATGGGGGGTTGTCGCCACATGGAAAACATAAGAATCTGCCATGCTTTGTGTCAGCAGTGGAAGCCTTGTACAATTTAACTTGATAATTAAAGGATTTTATCCCATAAACCCACGTTTTTAGGCATTTATTTAGTGAGCTGTCTCCTTATAGTCATAACGGAATAAAACAAAATCCATGACCCAACACTGTCCCTTAAGTAGCCTTAGTATTCACATTTCCAGTTGTGTTTTTATGGAAAGGCTCAATACTGGATTAGCATTAACAGTTCAAATGGTTTCATTTTCTACCCTGGTCTCTTTAAGCCCCCCACCCAAAAGCTTAATCTTTTCTGCCAGCTTCTCAGGATGACCTCACAACTCCTTTGGGTGATCCCCCTGTTCTATTACAGGCTCCAGTGGCCATGTAAACAAATATTGGTAGAAAAAATTGACTTCTTGTGTTACCTTTCCGACTTCTGATGTTGTTTGTTTGAAATGGCAGTTCTTTAATCCATCTGTACATTATGGAGCCTGAATCCAATCCAGGATATACAGGTGAAGCAGCAAAGGAAGGCAGAATGTGACTCTTTGGTTTATTTGTGTTCTTGAACCTGATTATTGTGTGATATCTGGTTTCAATTTATGTTTATTATCAAAAGTGACATTAACATATTTTAGTTTTAGTTTTATGGTGGGCTGAAATGTGTATTTTGAGTATGTGTGCTGGGGGATTGTTGGGTATTTGTTGGATTTTCTCCATAATAATATAAGGTCTTGTCCCTACTATGTTAAGGCTGCATAGGACTTTTGTCACATATTTTTCATCAAATCTGGAAAACCATCAGGAATCCATAAGTATTAAGTCTTTCTGTGATTACGCACCTTAATCTCTTCCCTCACTGGCAGGTAACTCGGGCATTTCTGGAAATTTGTCATGGCAGTGCATTGTGGGAATGGAATAGAATAGAATAGAATAGAATAGAATAGAATAGAATAGAATAGAATAGAATAGAATAGAATAGATAATGCTTTATTGTCATTATACACACATGCAACGAAATTAAAAAGAACTTTCCAGCGGTGCAAGGTACAGATTAAAAAGAGAAAGATATAAATATATGTAC
>JAPTGZ010000010.1:12124220-12135610 GCA_029814645.1 Fowleria isostigma | reverse complement strand
CAAAAGGAGAGGGAGAGAGAGAGAGGGAGAGACATGGGGGCCGTCCTGACACATTCCACAGTCTGATCAAGTTTCCACCTTCACAATGAAAGCACCTCTGACTCTCTCACACACACACACACACACACACACACACACACACACACACACACACACACACACACACACACAGCAACACTCAACCCTCTGCCTCTCCGCCTGTCTCTGATCTGACAGACTGAGGGGGACAAAGTGAGAAAGCTTCCCCACCAGCAGAGTGCACTCATCAAGCAAGGGCAACAAGATGGAGACAAGTGTTGCTAGTAAACACTAAAAAGGAGAAGTGATGAGGCCAGAGAGGAAGAGTGAGAGGAAGACAAGAGAGCAATAAAATTCTGTAAGCAAAGGGAACCACAGATCATATTGATAAACATTGGTAAGTGGTAAACCTACTGTCTGCCTCTGAAGAAGCTTAAAGTTTCCCTAAAGTTGGGTTATTAGACATCCGAGATGATGCTGTACCAATTCATAGCCTCATTCTGATAGTTTCAGCATAAAAAAAGTTCAACCTCAATAAAAATGATCAAAACATCAGTCCATTCCAGCATCTCAGTATACACACATATTGTTCAAGAGCAACTGCTGAATGCAAAATAGCTTCAAATTTCCACAATATGCTTGTATAAAATACGTAATATATCATGAATGACACCAGAATTTCTCACCAAAGACAATGATTGACCTCTACAAAGATGTCACTTTGTAGGAACTTTTACAAAAACTTCAACTGATACTTCACACTAAACACTCCTGTCATAATTATACATTTTATATAAATATACTTGAATATAGATTAAACAGGAATAAATCATCAGCATTAAAAATAAATTATATGAAGTAGGGCTGCAGAATATTGGAAAAAATGTTTTTTTTTTAACCTTGCGATATGAATAAATACTCAGTAGGATATAATAGCTGTGTGGTGCCGATGTAAATGGTCAAACAAATTAGTTGTGTTGCTTTGCGTTGTGGCAACAGGTGCAAGACACTGTCGGCACAGAACACGTGTTTCATTAGCATTCTTCTTGTAACCAAAATGATTCTAGACGTTGCTTTTCACGGCTTTGTTTTCAGTGATTTTCTTGTGTTCGTTGCACATTTTTCAACGTTGTTGCCAGCGACTCACTCCATGTACAGGAGTGTGGTCTGCTTCAGCAAACTGATTAAGAACAATTGTGATTTGTGGATCACTGTGTGTCATGTACCCTTGAAATTAGCTGAGGACACGTTGAGTTTATTTACCAACTACATTGCAGGACCTACAATATGACTATTGCGTACACATACATTGGAATGATGATGCTCGAATGATATATTGCACAGCTCTAATATGAATGCAGGATATATTTTCTTAAAATAATCTACAACCTCATACATTCTTCCATCATTGTCCAAACACTAAATTCAATTTACACAGTTCTGTTGCCCAAATAATACTCACTAAAGCTTCAAATGTGTATTAATCAACCACTGAAAACAGTCCTCAACCACTGTACTCACACATTCATTTGATTAAAAGCACAGGTAAAGACCCACAGATCCAGCTGGTTGAGGAAGTAACAGAGGAATCAATCAAAATTGTGGATGAATGCCACATGCAAGATAGGAAAATCAGATCTGATCTTATCAAAAGCATTGTTGACCGCAAATAAGGAATAAAAACAAAACAGAATAACATAGGCCTCATCCATTTGGGGAACAAAGAATGGAGTGGCAGAGAATTGCAAAGCAGTTGTTATTACAGTCGACACAGTGAAAAGTTGTCTCTTGGTTGTGAAGGCCAATAGCATCTCAAATATTAGTACCAAGCACAGAAAGAAAAGAAAACAGCGATTTCTGATAAAAATACGACCAAATTAGGAGGCGACTTTTGTTGTGATCTGCATGACCTAACAAACACTACTGAGGAGCATCTATGGAGAAGAGTGATCAGTCTTAATATCCTGGTGTGGTGTAGCTGGAGCTGTTCGCTTCACTAAGCCCTGTGATCACACACACATTCAGTGGCAGGTGGGTGTTTCACAGCTCAAGGGTTGTGACCTCTTCGGTTTCCCCTGGTTTATCATGTGAGTGATGTGTGCGTCAACATATAGTCTCCTCAGCAGTTACTAAAGGCTTTGTGAGCTGAACAGTGTGAAGAGTTAGAAGCTACATTTGAGATTTGTAATGGATATTTGAAAGCACGCATCTCTACTACAATGCTCTCATTTGCCATTTGTCAGTGGTTCATCACCCACTTGTATGCACTGGTTACAGTTGAGCTGCACATGTGTACATGGAACTGAAAATCTCACACTTCCATTTAGTGGTTGGTAAGGCACATTGTATTTGAAGTACTGCCACCGGGTGATTTGGGATTTAATCATTTTAAAAAGGCAGTACAGAGGAGTTTGGAAAGCATTCACATCCACAGACACAAACACTGGCTCTTACCTGGTTTTCTTGGGGGCCTTGGTCTTGGGCGTGGAGTTCTTGGGTTTCTTCTCCTTGGGCTCCTTAGGCTCTTTGGGGGTCTTGGGTGTTTTGGGCGCTTTGGGCGTCTTCGGGGTCTTGGGCTCTTTGGGCTCCGTGCCCTCTGCCTTCTCCTTTGGTTTCTTTTTCCGCTTTTTCTTGTCCTCCACTGGTGGCGAACTTCCCTCTACAATTCCTGTGCCAGTAACCTGTTCTCCTGCGTCACTTCCTGTTCGGGGAAATTCTGACTTTATGTCTTCCTCTCCTATTTTCTTTCCTCCTTCCTCTTCATCTACTACTTTTGCTTTCTTCTTTTTCTTCTTTTTTGGCTTGGTCTCCTGGTCGCTGGGCTGCTCTGTGCTGATAGGCTGACCGGAGGCACCGGTGCAGACTGTCGGCCTGTCAGGAACCATCACTGAGGCATCGCCTGACGGGTCTGTGGGGGAATGCTGGGGATAAGGAGGTGGCAAAGGGAAAAAACGAGAGTTGAGTTATTCTGAAACTTTAAATCACATCTTGCTGAAACAGGCAAGTGGCAGAAAGAAAAATCTAACAATGTACTTCCTGTAGTCAGTGGATAGTTGCACCTACACAAATTGTATTTCAGCTGTTATCACATAACTACAAAGACTTGACTTGGATTTATAGTCACGTGGACATCACTCATCACTACATACACCATCACTTCAGACATCAACACAGAGGCCCGTAGAGTCTTGACATGCACCTCCTTTGGATTTTAAGTACGCAGCGCAGCGATGCAGAGGCAACGGAGAGACAAGGCAGACACCGCTGCCTGGCTGGTCAATTTATGATCACGTGATGCTAGGACTATACAGGAACAAATGTTGTGGGGTTCCGCCATATATGGTTTATTTGTTTTTGTTCTTGTCTGTTCCTTGTTGCTCCTGATAAACCTGTGTGGTTATACACATTAATAAAGCCGCATAACTAAACTGTGTCTTTATTTGATTAGTATAATCAGTAATTATTAGGTTTCTGTATTCCTCGACAGTTAACCTATTTTCATTCAGCGGTCCACGGTCCATCTCTGACGTCTCTTTCTCTATCATTTACACTGTAATACTTTTAATAGAAATGTATGTTCATAGGCTTCTATGAGCTCATGAAGACACTGGTTCGTTTTGGCTGCTGTTAAACTAAGATATGGAAACAACACCACAGAGGGGAGTTTCAGCTTTAAATCCAGTGATATCAACACTACTGCCACCTTCCAACTTGGGGGGAAACTACAACACTTCCTCAAACCGCCACAGTATGCTAGAGTGCAAGAGCGTACTGTGGCGGCATCAGATACGGTGTATCTACTTGATGCAGAGCTGCGCACAACTATAAATCCAGCTTTGGGTTATTTATCACAATCTGTATGTTTGACTTCAGAGATCAGAGAGATGCAAGATAACTAATCATAATAACACTGATTATAGATGTACTAGCCTGACATGATATTTTACTTAGAGAAGGATGTTAGTCTTTCTCTATGGAAAAGTTTCCCTTCAAAATCAAATCCAATTAACAATGAAAACTACACACAGATGAAATTATGGGGAAAATAATTATCTGCAGGTTGGCATCTTTTTTTGTTATAACAAATATAACAAAACCATGTCAAATCTGAATCAGTGAGAACACATTTGCTATGAAACTTGTCTGCTAATGTGCCGCTGGTTCGACAGCCAGCCTGTCAGTCAACACTGCAATGTCTGCTGCAGGCTGGAGGATGCATTTGCCAGTGATGCCAGACAACAGAGCAGAGGGGAGAAGAGACGGGGGTTCCATCTACCCATCCTTCCATACACATGGCCGCCACCTCCTCTCCTCGACTCCCCGTTGATACAGTTTCCTGCCCCCTTGAGCAGGCTAACCTTCGTAAACAAACTGGCTGACACCTCATTTTTCCTCCTCCTTTGCTCTCCTGCACACTAAAGCTGTTCTCCTTTCTCCTTCTCCTGCTCCCCTCCTCCTCCTCATTGCTCTCAAGTAAGCTTTCTGTGACAGGAAACTGGTTACCAGCTGTTGGGAGCCTCTCCAGCTGCCTCTCTTCCCTCTCCCTCTCTCCCATCCCTCCTTCTCTCCCTCTTTCTCTCTCTCCAGCTGCTCAGGGTCCCAGTAGCAGATGGGAAATCAGGCATCATGACACGAATAAATTATCTCCATACTTCAAAAAGGCGCAGCGAGGGAGTATGTGTGTGTGTGTCATACGAGAGCGGGAAAGAGTATGCCTTTGAGAGTGTGTGTATGTGCATATGTAACACATGTGTGCACTTCTGTGTGGCAAAGTGTGTCAATGAGGTGTGTATGTGTGTGTGTGTGAGCATCAGCAAGTTTACAGCAAAATGCCACGGCAGCAGCTCCGGTATGTACACACATTTAGCAAAGCTTTGGTGTTCACGTGGAGGACGACAGAGTTAGGGTGCTATCACTGAAGTCCACTACCATCAGGAGAATGCTAATGCACACACGCACACTTCACACCAAACTACTGCAAGGTCACGCATGCACACAAACACCTGCTGACACACACGTAAACTGAGCCATTTAGACACAAATGGGGGAGAGAAGGAGATGGCTGAGGGAGAGAGAGAGAGAGAGAGAGAGATGGAGGGAATGACAGAGAGACAGTCAAAGATAGAGAGCGAGAGAGAGAGGGAGATGGGGGGGATGCAGTGCCAAGAGATAAATCTGTCCTCCTGCCAAGCTTCCTAGATAATCAATCACACGAATGACAATGGAGACACACACACAGTGTATACACAAACAATCACGCACACACAAACCCTCCAGTCCTGCGTCAGGTCTGGTGTTCTGCAGGGTGGATTTAGCTCGCTGGTGTGTTGAGTTATACTGGTTTAAATCCAGCTCTCCGTCAATGGAAAATATCATCGGTCACATCTGACACACCAACCATCCGCCCAAAAAGAGGTCGGAATAACAAAAGATGGGATATTACAAATAAGAGGAAAAAATGGAGTAAAGTGGGGGTGAAGAGGGGTGACAAAGCTGCAGGAGGGAGGAAAGGCTAGGAGGGGAGAGAGAGATGAAGGGTTAAATGCAGCAGGCAGAAACACTTAACACTCCCCAAGGATGGAGTGAAAGGAAATCCTGTTGTTTCTCCCCTTGCTCTGTCCGTCCGTCCATCCATCCATCTATCCATCCATCCGTCCATCCATCCTTCTCCAATTCTCAGCAGACAATTGCTATCTGTCTCCCCTCACTTGGCGTGTTACAGTCGCAATGTTATCTAAAGAAAGTCAGTATCCTTCGTCTTGCCATGCAGAAGTTTCAAAATTATTCATTACCAAGCTGCCAGTAAAGGTTGATCATGTCAGATGGACTTCCTCCCTTGTATGAAATCCTTTTTGCACTTTGCTGTATCATTGCTCTTTGGCAAACTTGAGAGTACTGCTAAGATATTTAGGTAGATTAGTAAGTACTAATGCAAATAAAAACATTCTGCTAAATACAGAAATGAAAGATGTTTTCCTAAACTAAATACTTTTGGAAACATGTAGTCATCGTGTTTATCTACAGTGAAGTAAATGCCACTGCAGGCGCAGGGCACAGTTTTTCCCAAATTAGCCAACATTCCATCTATGTCTCCTATTGCTTTATGTTATTGGCTTTCTTTTGCCTTCATCCTTTATCCTCTGTGAAGATACCTATAAATACATTAAAGACATTAAGAAGCAAAGTATACTTGAACTAGGGATGCAAATAAAATAACTGTTAGTTGGTTAACCTTATTGCTCGATTAACAATTAATTGATAAGCGGCAATTTTCCTCAGAACCTGAAGTCCTGTGAGGCAACCTTGTTGTGGGACTGGGCTATATAAATAAAACTGAACTGAATAGAACCTGAGTTTCTCTTTCAACAGGGTCTATAAGAATAAAAGCTAAATATTGTTTATATTCATGAAAAAGTGTGTCATATTCCTTAATGATTGATTTTGTACCATTAGGGATACTGTCCAGGCAATGACATTTATGGAGTATAACTAAATAATTTCTGCAAAGAAATTAAATCAGATAAATCAATATGAAGAGGGCCTGTTTAGAAGAACTGGGCAATTCTGACTTTACATCACTGCCTGACATTATGGAGCCAGATTTCAGCACAGAGGAGTTCATCTACATGGAATAGGAGCAGATGAGTCCGGAGGTGAGAGGTATATACATGGTGGTGCGCTCTGTAAGTTCCATAACTACCCATTAATTGATTGATTAATTGTTTACATCCCTAACTTGAACTTAACTGTTCTATTTATAGGATAAATTTAATACCAATTTCTTAACTGCCTTATTTTTCCAAGTCTTCATACAGAAAAAAAATGCCAGTATTCAAAGATCTCGCATAACAGAGATCTCTAATATTTTCTTCAGCTGCACAAAGTGATGGCAAGTGTGATCATCTTATCCCTCAATGATCAAACATCAAAGCATCATCTAAAGTATCTAAAGGAGGAAGTGCCTCCTCTCTGTTCAATGCAGCAGCGGCACTTGCATGGCTCAGCTCTTTGGGTGAGGTGGGGCTTCCAATAAAAATCACTCAACCACCAAAACCAAGATGAATCAGTTTACTGACTAGCTTGGCAAGGTGCCCACACTAGTGCTCCTATTATCTGTCCTCAAAGGATTATGAAGTGGACCATCTTTCAGAACAAGGACGCGTCCGAACTGAAACTGCTGTGCCTCTCTGTGGGTGATTTTCACTTCATTTTCAAAAAGGGGTGGTAGATTTCTCACCGATGCGTCCACCTCTGCCACGTTTGCATGCCGTTAGCGCTAAAAGGTCTACGCCTGAACTTTACAAGAAAGAGAAATGAGGGGAAAACTGGCTGCATAAATGTTCAATATGAAGGGTGTGAGAAAATACTGGTAGACTTGAGTAATGCAATATTGTTCTGTGATATTAAAAGGACAATGAAATTCTCAATGTCAAACACTGATTATTTAGGAATTCACTATTCATGCTGCCTTCAGATTTTTTTGCAATACGCAATTTACTTTGCTGATAGACATGTTTTAAAAATGCTTTTATGTCTTCAAGTGCAATTTGGATGGAATACATGAAAGAAACTGCTGTAAAGTAGTGAGTTTTCATTTACTGCAATCTGCACAAACTACACAGAGTCAATTGAAGCATTTCCTACAAGCTGCAGAGCCACCGAGAGCTGTATGGTATAGTAGCTCGCTGACAGCACACATGAGTGGGGGAGGGGCGAGACAGCCATGCTATATGTCAACTAAAGTGCGGCACGCAACACAGTGTGTGTGTGCGTGTGTGATGTAGAATAAAGGTCACAGCACAGCACTCTGCCGGAGCTGTGACCTTGAGCTGCTGACGAAGGCGTGCGTGTGTGTGCGTGCATGTGTAATAACCATGCTTAGTGAACAGATGGAGCTTAGAGTACCAGACATACAGTCATCATGACTGACTGACCAGCATGGTGTGTTTGTCTCTTTCTAACAAGTGCATCATGAGGCAAAGAAACAACTCCCTTGCTCTGCCCGCCCACCCACACACACACACACACACACACACACACGCCCACACGTCCACACGCCCTGTACTGGGTACTCCACTGGCTAGGCTATCCTATTTCCCCAGGCACGTTTGCCGTCCCGTTCCAGACCACACTATCCCAAGCCACAGTGTCGAAGTATGTGTGTGTGTGTGTGTGTGTGTGTAATGACAGGGGCTGCCGGGCCTGGAGCTAGAGTCAGGGCGGCGCATGCAGTCAGTGCGCCCAGGCGAGGAGCCGGGCTCACCAGTCAACCTGGCATCTAGGTCAGGAGTGCTGGATAAATTAAGTGTGACGGCTGAAATGTCAACCACAAAACGCAGCAACACAGGGTTGGAGGTGGGGGAGTAGTAAGTGAGGAGAGGGGAGTTGTGTGAGTGAGAATGGAGGAGAAAAGTGGGACTGGATCTGTGTATTTGCGTGTGTGTGTGGCCACAGGGCTGCTATTGTATGTGAATGGGTCAGTGGAGAAAGGGGGCTTTGAGCAACAAAACAAGCTAATGGAAGCCGAGGGCACGTGACGCAAGCGGCGGAGACTGAGCACGCTCACGCACATGCATGGAGGTTGCCATTGAGACGGCTAACCTCTTCCCATCAGCCCTCCCCTTCTTCTTCTTGTCTCCTCCGCTACAGATCCCAGACTCCCTCTCTTGAGATCTTTGCTTGTTTTCCCACTTCTGTCCCCTTAGTGGTTTCCCCCTCCCCCAGTCTCCTAATCACCCCCAAGCTTTTTTTTTTCTCTTCCTCCTCTGTTTTTAAAATGTCTCTGTATACATCCGGCTACACAGCCACTAAGAAAAGAACCCCTGAAATGGTTAAGACAAACAGTGAGATGCAGACAGACAGAAAGATAGACAGACAGGCAGGCAGGCAGAGAGCGGAAAGAGAGGAGACGGGAGGAGGGAGAGACAGGAAGGGAGGTTTCCTCTACTGAAAAGGGGGAGATGTGGGAGCAAGAGGGTGGAGAGATTATGCTGGTGGCGCCTCTGTGTGTGCGCGCGCAAGGGTTCATGTGTGTGTGCATGTGTGTCAGGATATGCAGCTCACAGGAAACAAACAGCTGCAAAAATCCATTTCCCCACACACACACACACGGAAACACAACCACACACGAGGCCGACAGAAGACGACACAAAAGGCTAAAAACACACACTGATGTGAACAAACACACAAAAACCCCACTGAAACAGTGCCCAATGCACCGCTGTGTTCTCAAATGTCATGTACACACACATTTGTGCACACACTGCACACTTCCCTTACACTCCAAACACACACGTTCCCCCACCCACATGAAAAATAAACATTCACATGAAATACACCCACACATGAAAACAAATGCACAAGTCTTGATCTCTCACATACAGAGTGCTGCTACCACATCAAAGGGTTTGTTTGACGGCGACTCACCTGTACGTGAGGCACTTTCTGTGGGGTAAGAGGGGGTGAGGAGAGCGGGTGGGAAGTAGGAGGCGGAGGTGCCCATGGGTGGGAAGCCTGGTTGGGGGGAGGGGGCGTGCTCTGCAGGTGGTGTGGATGGGGGGGCAGGTGTTGATGCTGTGCATGAGCATTCTGGGCAGGCGGTGCTAAGGCCTGGTTTGTGGGTGGTGCTCCGTGTTGACCGACAGCAGGACCCTGGAAACCCATGGATGGAGGCGGAAGGGTTTGTCCGCTTCGCGAGGCCTGCTGTTGGGCCTGGAGCAGGCGCTGGTCACCTCCCTGGCCAACTGGGGCTTCATGAGGCCCTGGAAGAACAAACACGGAGAGGACCGTAGTATCAACACCAACCACATGATGAATTAACCCATAAGGACCCAGTGTGAGATATACAGCACTTCCCAAATACATTTCTCCACATTTAACCATCCTTAATTGGTTTATCACCATTTATTGCATTATCTATTGTATTTTGTTTTTTCAGTGAAAATCAGGTATTTTCCAACATTTAATTTACTAATCATGTAGAAGTTTATAAAAATTTAAAGCAAAATTAAAAATTCTATCAAAAACAGAGAAAACTGAAGAAAAAGTGACTTTTTCAGCAAAATCTATTAATAAGTGATAATAACCCCAGTATGTCATTGATCTACATGGGTTTTACGAGTGAATCAATGTTGTAGAAGGTGACTATGTTTCCATGGTAATTACAGAGCCTCTGAACATCCAAATGGGTCATATTAGATGACCATGAACAGATGAATAACTGTATTTTACACCAATTATTTACTTGTATTAGTGGATCAACAGGGATTAAACCATTTATATCAGTACATGGTTTTGGTAGATGGTAAACATTTGGGTCTTAATGGGTTAAAAAAGGTTAAATATAGAGAAAATGTCATTTGAGAACTGACACAAAAGTAGTGCTGGGTCTTTATAGGTTAAACTATAATAGTAGGAAACAAATTAGTAGCTAGTAGTAGCAGTGAGTACTTCCATTTGAGTGTTGCAGGTTTCAACAAGTTAAATTCAATTCCGTGAATGTGTGTCATATGTCTACCAGGGCTGTGAGTCAAATACACAGCCCGAACAGGAAGAATATGTACTTTGTTTGCATTTCGTCAACAGCTTCTATGCATAGACACCTATAGGCATCAATGTAGTGGTGTTTTAGAACATAAACGCTGTGAAACAATACGAGTTCATGAGCAGTACATTTTGAATTTGTTTTTATATTACTAGTGTACATGGCATTTGTTATATTGTCTTATTTTTTATTAATGTATTTATTCTGTTATCAAGTTTCTTGTACACAAAAAATGGTTTTGTTTTGCCTTTTCTGCTTGAAACAAATAAATGACATGAACTCCATTCCATTTAATTTTTTTACCATCAGCCGAGTGCTTACTCAGCCACTGCTCTCTCCCTTCCATGTTTGAGAAGAGAAGCAGAATCAAGTTTGAGTAGTTTGCTTACAAATGAGAAATGTTATGTACTTCACTCTCAACTTAAACCATTTAAAGCCTGTCAAAATAATCAATGCATCGAACCTTTTTTACTGTGATTTTAACTGAGAAATATAAGCATTAACAACAGAGAGAATAAAGTACAATAAGTAAAAACTGTGACATAGTTTGACCAGGGGCTGTGCTCTTACCTTGCGGTGACTGGAGCTGAGGCCTGTTGGGGCCCATTTGTAAGCCACGCTGCGGCCCCATGCCCGGATACATCTGCCCTGCGTTGGGGGGCATGTTGTGGGGCTGCTGGTGTTGGGGGTGTGTGGCAGATAGGGGGGTTTGGGGAGTTCTCGGTGGGTGTGACACAGCATTGGGTGGGGACTGCAGGGCCGTGTACCCTGAAACCTCTGGAGGCCCAGCTAGTCCTGCGCTAGGAGGTCTACCCTGTTGGGGAGGGGG
>JAPTGZ010000010.1:12109503-12124135 GCA_029814645.1 Fowleria isostigma | reverse complement strand
GGCTGGTTTTGGGGCTGGGGCAGATTCTGAGGGTGCTGGGGGTGGCTTAGGGGATGCATAGGTTGACCCTGCTGCCCTGCCTGCTGCTGCATTGGGGCGGGGTGGGCCTGATGGGGTGGTCCAGGGGGGTATCGCTGAGCCTGCTGCCCTCCTCCTGGGCCAGACCCCTGGTTGAACCTCTGGCCAAGCTGCCCTGGTCCCATGGCCTGGCTGGTGTTAGCACTGACATTAGCATTGGAACCCTGGCCCATCCCAGGTCCCATGGCCCCATACTGGCCCTGATAACCAGGATACTGGCCGCCCCCAAATCCCCCCATGCCCTGTTGGTGCTGGTGGGGATGTGGAGGCTGTCGGGAAGGGGAGTGCGGGTATCTGGGTGTGTGACCCATGTTGGGATAGCCCTGGGGTTGTTGTTGAGGCTGGGGGTGTCTCATTTGGGGCCCAGCCATTCCAACATGTCCCAAGTAGTGAGATGGGTCCTGAGCAGGAGGGGGTGCCATGCTCTGTGAAGGGTAGTGTTGGTTCATGCGCGCTGCATTGGCTGCCGGTGGGCCTTGCATCCCACCATAGTTGCCTTGAGACATCTGGTAGCCTCCCATCTGGTTGGGACCCCCCCCTGTCTGTGTAGGAGGCTGCTGATAAGCTGATCTGCTCTGCTGCTGCTGCTGCTGTTGTTGCTGGCCCCAAACTCCACCCCCACCACCTCCTCCCCCAGCATCACCCGGGTACCCATGGTGGGGGTTGTTAGAGTTAGCTGGGTTATTATGGTAGTGGGAAGCCATGCCATTCATGGCCGTATTAACGTTGGGTGGCCCCTGGCTCGGACCATTCTGGGCCATCATTCGTCCACCAGGGGTTCCGGGTTGTTCATAGCCTCCGTATGAGCCATGGTCGTACATCTGCCCCAACTTTGGCTGCCCTGGGCCAGGTCCAGCGCCGTGAAGCATTCCCTGGTGGTATGCCCGGTTTCCCTGGTGCTCATGGTTCAGAGTGGGATTAGTCTGCTGGGCTAGAGGGTTGGACTGGGCAGGGGCAGGCTGCTGAGGGAAGCAGTCTCCTAAACCATCTAATCCATCTGAGAACAACCCTGCATCATCCCCAAATAAACTCAGCATCCCTGGGTCTGCCATGGTTGGTTGAGGGGCCCACAGATGGAGGGGACTGGATGGAGGGAGGTGTGTTGTGCAGTGAGGAGCTAATCAGCTAGCTGCTAAGTCAAAGCTTGCTACTCCATGGTCCTTATTCAGGTTTCTAGACAGAAGAGAAAAAGAAACACGGAAATTAATTATACTATTCAAAACATCTCTGAAAGCAATATCCAAGACATAATTAAAGCAACGTTTAAAATCAAGACAACTTTTCCACACCATTCTTTACACTTCTACTTTGAAAAGGTTGCAACATGCTTGGATTCTCAGGGTTTCTGCAGGTATCAGCAAATCCAATTTAATGCTTTTCGATGCCACTTTAAACAAATTGAATGCCCATGACCAACTGGAAATACAGTTTTTCCGAGATTTGTTAATATTCTCTCTGCTTTCACCACAGCATGAGCATGTTCACAGCACATTGTGTTCCAAGCATCTGGTTTTGTGACTTCATGCACCTGGCGTAAGTAACAGCCAATTAAAAAGTTCTAACTGTCAATAATCACACTATACTTCTGATCAAACTTATTAAATGTTTATATAATCACAATAACTCATATACAATGTTTTATTTTCCTATCAAGGGCATTTAATTTTTAAATAACTCTGGATATCCAATTTAATACTTTTAATGCCATTTAAGGCCTTAATTTTTTCAAAATATATTGAATGACTTAATGCTTGTGAATGGCCCACAGAAACTCTTTCTGTTCATAATTACAAAGTCAGTGTTGAGTATAAGGACTGAAAGGTATACCACCAATTTGATGACAATTTGCCTTAAGATGACATACATGCGATATTTATATATTGGCAAACTACCAATACTCGATGTTGCCTTCAGGGGTATGGGTGATGGTGTGTAAATACAGGCAGAAAGCAGTCAACTTAAGTTAGCTGCTGAAAGCATTAGTGGATGTGAGGGCTGGGCAATCAGGATTTATCATATGATCTATTCTTAAGGGGATGATAAAGGTTACATCTTTAAGAAAAACATGATATTTGCAACGTCAAAACTATCTTCCTCAATTAACATTTGTTTTGAATGGCCTGTCTACCAGTGTAACTGTAGTATTTTGTGTTGCACTAACCTGTGGGGCTGTAGCATTAATGTCGCTAACACAAGTCAATAGGATTTTGAGTTCATTTCAGTCCATTTAGAGCAATACTTGAGCATCTGTCCTCACAAAAGAGTTTCAGAATTAGTCTGCATTAACTTGCAGCTTTTGCAATGTGTTTTGCTGCTGCTGAAGACATAATGACAACAAATTATTTGAAGACTATGAACTGATGGAAACTGAACTCTCACATGCAGTGGGTGTTGATTTCCACATAAACCTTACAGTTCTGGAACGTCCAAAATTGTTTTTTATTCTTTACAAAAACTGGGCTGGACAAATCAGTCCAACCACTCTTGGTAACTGATTGAAACACTGCAGCTGTCACATATGTGAATACAGGAAAATGCTGAATAGTGTTTACTTTACGTAGATGTTGTAAAAAAAAAAAAAAGTTATAATGAAATGCTACTGGTCCAGGATGATGCCAAAAAAATGCAGGGTTTCTAGTCAGATAACAAGGAGCTATTGCACAGCATGCCCCATTGGGAACAGAGAAAGTAGAGGAAAAGTTTTAGTTTAGTTGACATTTAATAAGGTGAGAAAATTTGGATTGTGATTCCACTTCAGACCTTCTGGCCAGATAATCACAGTCAAAGTTTTACAGATGACAGACATTACCGACAGTTTGTCCATGTTGAATTTCAGTTCAACATAGCAGACAAGTGAAGTAGTAGAAAATCTTTATCTAATGACAAGCTTTATTATAAATTAAAACTACATTATTTAGACTTGAAGGAACTTAAACAGATGCAGCATAAAAAGTGCTTAAAAATCTTAATATTGGTTTAGGAAAAACAGCCAATCCATGTAACTCCCATAACGTTTAGTAAGATGGGGCATCTTCCAAATTAGTTCCTTTGACCACTGCAGCAGCCTTATTAGTTGCTTAGCAGATGTGCACGTTTAGCAAGTTAATCAGTTCTGGCCACTCCAGAAAAAAACATGCACCCATTGATTTAAAAAAAGGGGAGAAAAAGCCTCTTCACATACCCCGAAACACACACATTTCACATTAGCACCCCCCCCCAAACCCTCCCCCACTCCATTTTACTACCAAACAAAAGAACTTCTTTCTTTTCCAACACACACTCAGAGTCATTGAGTGTGTATGCATGTGTGTATGTGTGTGCTAGAACAAAGGGCCAAGCAGATGCAACTCTGTTTGAACAGCAGCAGCTGCCATCCAGCCAGAATCAGCCAGCCAACAAACCAGAGATTTTCAGCACACCGCTCAGTCAACTAAACAGTTAACTACTCTCTTAGGCAGCCGTTCAGTTTGGTAACTAACCAATCAGAACAGAAAGCCAATCAGTCAGTCCTGGCAGCTGTTTCCCAACCCGGGAGTTAGCCACCTGCTACCATCTCAGGCTCTGTGCAATGACATCAATGTTCATCTCCCCAGATAAGACAAGACCTTGACTGTTGGGTGAGCATCTTAAACCTAAAAACAAACCAAAAAACTTAGGTTGTGCGTAAGAAATTACAACAGCCTGATCCATATGGGCAAGAGGGTAAAGGTAGGTGGATCTGAGGTTGGGAGTGTGGGCCATATCAGAGACTGGGACAGGGAAGAGATGGGGGAGGTCTGCTTGTTGCTTCTACGCAATGCAAAAAAAAAAAAAAAGCCAACTTGTACCACTGCAGCGTTCCCCTCCCCCCCTTCACTTCATTTCTTTCCCCCTGCTCCTCCTCCTCCTTACGCTTCTCATCCCTCCCACTAATTTTCCCTCAGTAAGCTACCGAATAATTACAGAGGTGAAACACTGTTGAAAAATGCACATAAAAGTGCATGCATGAAATAATAACTTCCTCTTCTTACCAACAATTTGGGGACTGATAAAGAATGAAGTGGGTGAAAATCAAGGACTTCTATGGACAACTTGATGACTTATCAGAACTACGGTATCATGTTTTTTTATAGTTTCAATAACAACACAGACCATGGAAAATAAGTGGTAAGTTGTGCTTGTTATTTTGAGTTCTTTAACAACGAACCTCAAATCAAGACTATTTCACATTAATCATTCTGCCTGCTGTCACTAAGCCCAGATGTTTTTTCCAGCTTTACTCAACAGGATAAAAATGTTGGAGGTGATACGTGTCCAGCAGCCTTGTCTTTTACACCATTTCATCAATTTCCTGAAATATGTTCCTTTTTTTTCTTTTGGTAACCCAGAAACGATGTGGATTTAGTACGCTCAGACCAGAGCCATAACAATCAGTGATTCTTTCAATAATGGTTTGGACTGCCATCCAAAGACACCACATTGGTATCTTCAATCAAAAAATATATATTCAGCAGATTGATCATGAACACAAATAATTTTTGTTTGACCCCCCAATTGTCAAGATTAGACATCTTATACTGATACTCTTTTCTTCCTAGCAGGTTATGTCTTCAAGGATTTTAAAGTGAGTTCTTAACAGCACAGAACAGAGACCAAACTGAATATTAGCACAGAAACAATAAAAACACCAGTGGCAAAAATTTCAAATGAGATTTACAACAGCCACTTTACTGAATTACCATTAAAACCAACTTTAATGTCTTGCTCTTGGGCTGGAAATAAAGAATAGCCATTTAGTCAGCTGGAAGCCAAGAGGGTCAGCATTAGCATGACATAGGATTACTGTAAAACAACCTTCCTTCAGGCATTTGGACCCTCTGTTGGGAGCCTCTATGATGCCTGATGGTCGCGTCGGCTGTTGTTGTGTAAATAACAGTTAACAAGCCCTTTCCTCCAAATCTCTCTGAACCATAAACAAGCTGCCCAACACAGAGGCAGGAAGACAGGTGCTGCTCTACTTTTTACTATGTTATGGTCAGTAACAGATCTGGCAAGCTCTCAATGTACACACCCCGACATATTTCTGTGAACACTAAGCCTCGACTCATGTCGTGTTGTGCAGTTGGGAACATGTAAATCATCATTTCAGGACACAGTTTACTTCATCAATGAGAACATGTTTGCTTTTCTTCTATTAAATACCTAAATATTGGAATAATAAAACTGCAAAATATAACAGCAGTGTTTCTTGAGGGAAGACCAATCAAACCCATGATCAATTAACCCCCTCCTCAACAGTGAAGCCCTACAACAGAACAGGTTCCTGGAGGATAAAGGACATTTTCAGACTGGGTATCCGGATACGTGCTGTACCTGGATAGGCTCACACTTTTCTTGCAGATGGAAGCACGTACTGTGGCCCATGCCTGAGAACGACTGGGTGTTATAGGGCTGAAACAGTGGGTGGTGGTGTGGAAGGAATTCTGTAGCAATCTGACAAACACAGAAGTGACAAACCCTTAAATGGTGAATGGCCGGTACTTATATACTGCTTTTCTGCACTTTCATGATGCCCAAACCACTTTACAATACAAGCCTCACATTCACCCATTCACACACATACACCAGTGGCCGGCTATTGCCATGCAAGGCGCTACTAGGCCTCACTGGGAGCAATTTAGGGTTCAGCGTCTTGTCCAAGGACATTTCAACACTTGGAGAGTTAGAGACGGGATTCAAACCACCGACTCTTCGATCAGTGGACAATCTGCTCTATCAACTGTGCCACAGCCATATAAACTGAGTAACTTTTCTGTTAATTTGTCGACAACGGTGGCAAGATAGGCAATACTTTTCAATCTGTTAGCCTGTTTGACGCAGAGAGGAGAAGAAGAGCAACCTTCGTTGTCCCCGATATATCACCGAGCAGTTCAGTCGATAAGGCGTGCCGCATAGACGGATTGCTTTCACATGGCAACATTCCATACTGGAATCCATGTTATCCGTACTAGTGCTGTAACAATGAATCGATTCAATTGATCCAAATCAATTTTTAAAAGAGTTGGCAATGAATTTGGCAGGCAATTCGTTGGGTCTTAAGCCTGTTAGTATTGAGGCATGCCCGCAGACTGCATATTGTAAGAGATAAAAACACAGAGCAGAATGGCTGAGGCTCCGGACATCAATATCCTGTCGAGTCACCTGTTTGGCCGAAACATAGCATGCCATCTATGTAACATAACTTGAATATGGAGAAAAAAATGACCAAATCCCATGGTGCAGTATGTTTCGAGCAAACAGGGCTGCTGTGGACACCGGGAATATAATGTAAACCTGGTTTAAGATAGCTTACTGTGGTTATGCGATTACTTTAGCCCACTAGCTAGTTAGATACTATTGTTGTAATTAGAACATCTCCATTCACCAGGCTGCCAGACTAATGTTACATATCGTTGACTGGAACTAATACATACGCTAGTTTGATAGCCGATAGCCAGAGCTGGTTGAAGACTACAGCTTGCTAGTCTCTAGCCAGAGCAAGTCTAGGTAGCAGGCTAGAGCTTGCCAACTATACCTGAAGCCATTGATGTAATCATTAGTGACTTGTCTAAACTGAGTCTTTTCTGTTTACCCAATGAATCAATTAATTATTAAAATAATTTAAAGATTAATCAATTATTAAAATCATTGTTAGTTGCCGTCCTAGTCCATACCCAGGACTACCTTCTCAGCTGGACTCGGGTACAGTATTCATACACAGAACATTTGCATTGACATTAATAAAATTAAGTGGACTTTGAGGTACAATGTATTCTGATATGCACTCTGATACCCAGCCCGACAACGGCCAAAGTCTGTCATAATGTCCAACATTCTACTACTAACTTATGCTGCTTTTGACTTAACAGGCCAAATTGCTGCATCAAACCACACTTCCACATTCTCCACCAGCTTAATGAGTAAATGTCGCATGATGAACTGTGCACAAGAAACAATTTTACAGACAATTATGTCCCGACCAGTGGGTAAGAAATGTTCACCCCTTTAATAAATTAGGGCTAGAGCTTTCAAGCAGATATAACAGCACTGCAGTTACTGGAAAAGCTGATAACACCAACTTAAATTGACTTATTCAGAAGACAGTTTTCCAAATCTAGATAAGATTCACTGGGTAGCACTTTATACATAAAGTGGATTAAAGCACTGGATTGGGTGACGTGGTAGCATACATTTCAGGGAAAACCTGGAATGTTGTTTTTTTTTCTCTATTAATGTGGTTAAAAACTAGTCTTCACCGATCACACAAAATGTCAGTTCACACAAGGAACATGTAGGTAGGTTAGTGACAGATATACATCATATAGCACTAGATACAACATTTCACATTATTCTCTGTTTACATTATATTTACAATAATACCAATTAGATTGTGTTTTTGTCCTTCTACATGGATGCTGGCAGGAAATTTGCCTCAAGGAGGTTCATTCACTAAAGTGAATGTGACACAGAACAGGTCTGAGCCAACAGCCAAGAGAAACTGAGGAAATTGGGTTTAAAGAGAGGCTACTTCTGTCACAGGGATGTATTCAGGCAATGAGTTATGAGAAGTAAAAAATACCAGGCAGTATTTCAGGGTTATTCAAAAGTGTTATGGTTAAACTTAACATTTTTGATTATATATTTTGATAGATATTATAATTAATTTGTTCACAAGCGCAGATCAGACCTATTTTTCCATTTACACTGTATAATTCACTTTAATATGTTTGGCTTAATTGCCTTTGTTGAATATTATTCAAAATATACTTTAATGTGTAATTTTAAGGTGGCTGATATTACAAGAAAACTAAATCCAAACTTTTTTAAGTGTTACAGAATTTAAAAATTTTAACTGATGGTTTAAGTCTCCAAAATACTCTTTACTAAAACTATATGCTATTGTATTTTTCGGATTATAAATCGCACTTTTTTTTTTTTTTATAGTTTGGCTGGTCCTGTTACTTATACTCCAGTGCGACTTATATATGTCAAAATACATAATTTCGCATGTTCTTAAAGACTCTGTTAGGAGAATTGGGAATCAGTGTTTTTCCAGGACAAAGACTACGCTTCCCATAAGCACTAGCGACAACTGTCATAAGGGCAGGACGTGTATCTAGCCAAGACGTGTATTATGCTAGTGTTAGTCCACCGAGCTAGGCTGGAGAATGCTCATCTTAGCAGACGGGACTCCAGCTGTTGTGCCTCGGACAGCAACGGTAAGTATACCAGCGGATCCACACTGTGTTGACAGATATATTTCCTGCAGGACAGATGAGCGACGTCCAGGTGGTTGTGCAGCTGAGGTGGAGGCTTGGACAGATAACGGCGGAGCTAGGGGAACTCAGGACATGCCAGTGTGGACAGCCGAATGATTGCCGACCAGAACAGGAACTTACAGACCCACAATACGGTAGCACCGATAGGCAGATCAGTGGACCAGGTGAAGTGTTCAGAAGATAGGCTAATGTTAGCTCCCTTCCAGACAAAATGCAGGAAAACAACTGTCATGCTAGTAAGAGGAGATAAGGTAGCCTAGCTCCCACATACATACAATTTTCCAGTACACCACGGGCAGAAAAAAAAACAGTAGAACACTATAAAATTGTGACAAAATTTTCTGGTGAGCAGTGGTAGCAAGTTAGACCAGCGTCCACTTTAGCAGTCACATTAGCATTAGAGTGCATTCACAGTACTGTATTCTGCTGTTATAATGGTTTTATTCCTGAAGGACAGTTTGGTATCCAGGTCCCAACATCAACATTCAACTCTGTACAGAGAAATTTCAGTCTCACCTTATGCAGCCCTTAGTTTGTGACTGAAACAATGCTAAAAATAAAACAAATTCTTGACCTCAAAAAGCAAGCCATGCAGCTAATGCATTAGCGTTTCCTAAATGTTTGACTGATACCAATAGACACTACAGTCAAATCCCCTGTTCCAGTTCATATGAATAAAGAACAGAGTTATTCTGTACTTGTAGATGAAGAGGGACAACTCCACACCTGTTTTCATTTCTTTAAGTCCTTCGTTCTCTCCATCGGTTGGAATCAATGCCAACGTTTATCATACTTTTAGTTCATGTTGTGTCACTCTCCCGTTTATCTTTCTTCTGCCCCCCACCCACTCTGGTGTGACTTTAATATAATTTTCTTTTTTTTCCTTTTCTTCTCCACGATCCATTTTTTGATTGGTGCTACATACTCCGGAGCAACTTATGATCTGAAAAACATGGTATATATGATAGGAGAAACACACTCACATTACACACAAAAACACATTGCATTCACAATTTTTGTTGAGCAAGGAGTCTACACAGGAATAATCTTGATTTTGCAATTTAGGAACTTTTTAAAACTTGAATCCAGACATGGAATATAATCAAGATGTGAGGGTTAAGGATAGTATCGCATAGTCCTACATCAAGGAGAAAGTTACTATGGTATAAATAGTATATTTATAAATAGTAGGCTATATAAGCTCTTAAGTTGATTAGGAAATCCTTTGCCAACTTCCTGTCTGCAATTAACTGGCTTTTGTGAAGCCTTGTTAGAAACTATGCAATCTATACTCTTAGAAAAACTATATCCATGAATGAAAATCAAAACAAGTTTCTAAACAAATCTTTTATCCAAACCTAATTTATAATACAATATTTTTTAATACAATATTATTCAAATATATTTTAGCACACCACAGCTCTTTTCTGTTCTTTCTAGTATGGAACTTGTTTTTGAAGCAAACAGCATTGAGTAAGTGTCAGCAATGAAACACCAATGTGTTACATCACTTCCTGTGCATTTCAATCACTACAGGTTAAAAAAAAGTTTGTGCATGTGAGTGCATGTGTGTGTGTGTGGCAGGTGAGAGTAATTGAGCGTAATTTCACATCCCCTGCAGCAAGCTACTACGAAAGCAACTGATTTCCTGTCAGCTCTGGCAGACGCACACTAAATAAGACAGTGAATGCTACAATACAGAAGAAACATCACTGGATGAACGCTTGCTGGTTGATGTTTGTATGTATTCAGAGGTGTCGTCAGATCAAAGTTAAAGGCTACAAACACAAGAAAACCTTTTCCATCCTCATTCTTGTTTTTCACCTGGCATGTTGTAGTTAGTTTCCCCAAATACATGCAGTTTGACACCGAGTCCCAGCTGTCACTGCAGAGGGAATTGGGTGAACGGTCAGTATGCCGCTTTAGACACCAAATCGCATCAAAGGATGAGGTATTTATCCCACCCCTCCCCCTACCACAACACACACGCACGTGGAGAGAAGTCACACGGGGGTTAAGACCTTATCAATGCTGAGGTGGTCCTCAGGTGGGTAATGGTGCCATTGAAAGATGAAGCATTTTCATCCCTAGTCTGAAGATGCTGCATCTTTCAATGCAGCATCTATGTCACCGTTATTGTGACCAAAATTATTACAGTAATCATTATAATTGTGGTATTGTCGAAATGTGCTCAAAATGTCCAAAAAGTACTAACACACATTGAAATTAATCAAGTTTTATTTAGGAAAGAAAATGAAATAAATGAACACACACAATGTACTTTGTTGGCAGAAACATTGCTCACCTGAGATTAAAATGTAAAAATGTCACATATTTACTTTGGTGTAAATCAAATGTGTATACACCAATATTAAACAAAGTAATGTGGATGTAAGAACAATACAACCACATGGAAACAAATCCGTTGTACAAATATGTAAGTATTACTGTGAGTTTTCGGAATTAAAACAGTAATACTAATCATTGGGAAATTTACTGTGATTTAGCATTATACCGGTAATTGTTATATCCCTACTTCAGACCAATGTTAGAATCCAACAGAAACAGCACTAACCAAATCTGATCAAATCATTCTCGCCCTATGTGTCCAGGAAAAAAGCACCACATCAAAACAAGTAGATTCAACAAAATGGGACAAACTTCGGCCGGTAACACAGACGCCTTTATAATTTGTGGATTCTTAATTATTTTCTCTTAAGTACCTGTAGCAGCAGATTGGTGTTGTCACCGTTTGGTTGGTTGTCAGTGGTTTCAATGACGTCTCAGTGCAGCACCACATGTGTGACATCAGGTAGCATTTATGAGCCACAACTGTATCAGTGTTTAATATCTGTGCACGTTCGCTGATGTCAGAAACGGCACATGCATCCAATCTGATCTCAGCATCAGCGTCCATTCCTCTTTCATGTGAGCTTGCATTAGTTCTCAGGAGCCTAGTCACCCTTCCAGTGTCTACTCCTCTACTCCTGGACATAAACACTAGAACACAATTGTCAGGTTTTAATATTGTACAAGTAACAACCACAGGAAGTGTCATTTCCATCACGAGTTGCCACTGTTCCAATCTTTCCACCTTGCGAATTAGGATTCATGCAATTTTAATGACATCCATTTGATTGATCATATTTAGACAATTAGATTGTCAATTGAGATAATTTGCATGACATTTAATTATTAACTTAACTTTCAAGAGCATGAAAGCCCCATAGATAACTCACTGAAGTATTCAGAGACAGAAATAGAAGGAGAAAATAACACAGATGAGGAGTGACCTCACTACTGTGGCTTTACCAGACCACATTGATCTTTATCGTGTTTTTGGAGGTGACTGCTTTTCAAGCTTAGGCCTCTAACAAAACAATCACAGATGAATATGAAGGACGATGACAAGTAAAAAAAAAAAAAAAAAAAGCTCTTGCTGCTACCTCACCACCAGGAGTTGGTGAAAGTAGCTCTTTTCCAGAACTGATTCCAAGTGCATTATTAAATGGATTGCTTGAAGCTGAGTAATCTAAGTACATATTAGTCATTCATGCTGATGTCATTAAATGAAACACTTTATGTCCTTCACATATCATTAGAGTCACAGCTCTGACTTTATAAACTGAAATGCTAAAATCTGAGGGGAAATAACCATGTCGTGGACAGGTGTACTAATGAAAAGAAGATTATATGACCAGAAAAAGTATGTAAATGTTGTTCCATGGTTCCATCAACAGATACCAGTGTAGAGCATTGGAAGGGTGGATGTAACATGCAAACTAAAGGCTTAGTGCATAAAAAGGATCTTACTTGGAAGACAGGAAAACAAATGTAACTTACTGACATGACTGATTATTCCTTGGCAATAAAAATAAAAGGCCTGTGGACAACTGAGAGGATAGTGTGAAGAGATCAGACATCAAGACTTTGACCTTTGAGAGTTTTAATGTACAGTTACAACATGTGAAAATAAAAAAGGAGTGGTTTGATGACCGCTTCACATAAACCCACATGTCAAACTTCAGAATGAATGTTGCAAAACGCCAACCTCACCTGAAACAAGAAGCCTTCACTGAGCAGCCATGGCACACGCACTTTTAGCCGACCTAATAAACGAACTGGCAATCACCAGCTAGGCTCAGGAATTCACACTGACTGCGCAGCTCTGTCAAACCACAATTATCAAGGCCGTGCGTTCAGCCAAGCCGAAACCACAGAATATCACTGCCAAGTCAGTGCAACTGAATGGCCTCCCTGGCAGTCAGCAGTATCACAGCCCTCTTCTGTAGTGCATTAGAGATGGGCCTCAATTTTAGCACAAACCCAAACAGGAAGTCTAAGTGAAAATAGTCTTTAGTGCTCAGCCACATCACTCAAGTTGTTCTCACATTAAAAGCACAGGAACCTACCAAAATGTTAAACATATGAAGCGAACACCAAAAAAGTAAATCACAGAAAGACGACAGCGATTCCCAGCCAGTGGAATCATGATCTTCTGCAGTTTCTAGGATCAAACATGAAGGAGATTCATTTAAGATGGAAAAAAACAAACATCCAAATAGAATTCAAAACTGATGCCATGCTGACCATCATATTTATCGTCACCAGTAAGTTGTCTTAACTTTGAACACCACATGTTGTAAATTAAAGTTCATTAAAACCAGCAATCTAGCAAGCAGAGCAGTTGTATAGTATGTCATACAGCAAGCTAAGGGCGTTTTCACACAGCATACCCAAGTCCATATCCATGCACATTATGGACTCAGGTCCACTTAATTTTTGGACTCCAGCACAGTGTGTGATCCGTGCCCCGGCCTGGATCCTGTACGTGGGATCGGACGCGACATCTGTTCACCACTCTGCGACGTAAATGACCCCCAATCACTACTAGAGCTGTGAACAAATTGCTCAACTGTTGTCTCCTGAAAAAGCCTTGGATCTGTGCAACATGGGTTCGCCTTATCAACCGGACCTCTGGGTTATACATCAGGGACAACGAGGATGGCTCTTTTTCACTTAGCCTCAAACAAGCTGACAGGTAGAACAGTATTTCCTAGGTTTGTTGGATAACAACAGAATTCCCTCCACATCGCTACCTACTATTTCGGCCATGTAACACCCATTCATATTGAAATACGTGCCACAGTATGTCCTTGTGAATGCAACACTGCGGGAAAGGTGTGAAGTGTATCCAAGTACGCCGTGTAAAAACACCCTAAGAGAAAACCAAGGAGGAAACTAATAGATTATATATCACTTTTACATAATTGTTAGCAGCAATACCTTTGGTTTATAGTGCAAATGAGCATTAAATTAGCCGTTTGGTTAAAAAAAAAAAAAAACAACTGTACTGTAGAGATACTAAAATTGCTGAGAACCAGCATAAAATTCATTACTCATGCCAATACATGTATCAGGCAACCATGTGTCAGAATACAAACAAACAGCCAAGCCCTACATCAGGTGATGCAATTGTTAAGTTCCCAAGTCTGACACAAGGTGTGGTGCATTCACTGAAGTCACGTGCAAGCACTCAGACTTTCAAGTGTCTTTAGCTGTCATCCAGAAAGGGTACATGCATAAAATTTGTTTACAGCCCGCATTCAATGGTGACTACCTTGTTGAAAAATGTATGTGATGCACCAACTCCAATCTAAGAGTAAACTGTGGCTGCTAAGGAGCCTTTGAACACATGAACACATTATGTTTAATGGGAAATGTGCCAAGTTGATGTGTGCCATGTAATTTCATACATTGGCATAGCTGACCAAACACCTCCAAAAAAGTCAGTGTATGCAGTGTTCGTCTACGATAAAGGAAGGAAGAAGGAAGAGAGATAAGCCAACAGTGGCTCAACGTAGTCCTGTCTGTGCTGTCGACAGTTTGGCAGCTAAACTGTCTGTAGCCTCCAGGCTTTACTACAGGAAATCTCTGCCATGTCAACAACACCATGTTTCCTTTGAGACAGACAGACAGACAAGCAGGCAGGCACACAGGGACAAACAAAACCGACCAAAAGAAAGAAACAAACTGCACAAGAAGCGTAGTAGACACGGCCGAACTAGACACCTGAAGTAGTAACTGATCTCCCTCTTCCTTTGGTGAACACGTGCACACCCACCCACCTCCCATTACCACCAGGATCTAAGCCGCTATAATTTATACCTTTGTTCCCAAATGGAGGACAGCGTGCAGGAGCTGGCTAGCTGTGTGTGTAATTACGCTCAAGTGAGGGGATGCAGGGCCGTGTGTTT
>JAPTGZ010000010.1:12054468-12066722 GCA_029814645.1 Fowleria isostigma | reverse complement strand
GGGTGTGTGTGTGTGTGTGTGTGTGTGTGGGGGGGTGATGGAGAAGTGGGAGGGGGGGAGGAGGGGAGAGAAATGAATGGGGGAGAATGGAGAGGAGAGCGTGTAAGCGTGGGGGACACAGCGAGGGGGGGGAGGAAATGGATGGAGAGTGGGAGGAGGAGGAGGTGACGGGAGGATGGGAGGGAGGTAAAGAGCAAATGATGGACGTCGAGGGATGAGGAGGGATGGAGCGAGGAGAGATGAAGAGAAGGGAGGAGAGGAGCGGTATCAGGAGGATTCAGAGGACACTAATGAGACAAATTAATCATAGCATGCACACACACACACATATATGCACGCACGGACGCACACACACACACACCCCTCCCCCCTTATCTTAACCCTTGAGAGGGAGAGAGAGAGAGAGAGAGAGAGAGAGAGAGAGAGCTCGGCAGCGGTGTGGGTGTGTGTTTGCATGATATAGGCCAGGAGAGTGAGGATAGAGAAAAATCAATGTAAACACACACACACACACACACACACACACACACACACACACACACACACACACACACACACACACACACACACACAGTGGTGCCCTGGGCTGGCATGCTGTGCTGTGTAGGATGGGATTATTTATGTGATTGGATAAGTGAGAAAGGGGTCCCCGAGGACAGCGCCGTGCATCCATTACACACAGCAGAACCAGGGGTGTGTCTCTGCGAGGGGCGGAGCACAGCGCTCTGGGACATGAGTGTGCTTCATGATGCTAATGCGAGGGCTCCAGTGCAATCATCCACCACGCTACAGGTAAATGGTGAAGCCAGCAGGAAGTCAGCCGGTTTGGTTCCAGTCTAGTCAACTGAGGGGTGTGTGTGTGTGTGTGTGTGTGTGTGTGTGCATGAGACATTTGGGAATGCTTAGGTGAAGTTAGTGTTGGAGTCTGTGTGTCATATTGGGAGCAGGATGTGTCTTTACATTCGATGCTAACAGAAACTACAGCAGATGTAGAAAAGCGTTGAAGAACTGAAGAGTATCAATCTAAAATCTCAAAAAGCAAGATATTGGTGGGTCTAGACATCCAAAACAGTTTCAAACTCAGTAATGCAATTTGCCAGTGTCAACAAATGTGTAAGTCTGAGCACAAAACGGGCTCTAGAGCAAATTTCACAAAAGCATGAGCACTTGTAATCTTACACAGTGTGAGTTTCGACTGGAATTATTCTGAATGATTTGACAAGTGCTGGCAAAGTGGGTAGAGCATAATGGAGAGAGGACATGAAATTAAAAGTTAAATGTGGAAAAAAACTCTGCTTCTATATGAGAGCTAATACTGGGTAATGTCGGACCACAAAGTGATTAAGTCATTTTCAATAACAGTCTTGTTTCTTCAGTATTGATACTGAATGTTTTATCATCAGTGGTGTTGATGACTTTTCTTTTGAATACACCATCCACATGATCATTAGCTTGGTGGAATAAAAAAAACTTGAGCCATCTCCTCCTGCTGTTCATGCATAAACTCATCCAGTTCATCATCGATGAATGTTCACTCAAACCACTGACCCTCACATTGTCTGGAAAAGGTCCTGAGTTCACTTTAAGTGTGGCTCAAGTCAAAACACATACAGTATATATGTGTATGTGTGTTGTACTCATAAGTTTACATACCCTCGCAGAATTTGTGATTCTTTGGGCATTTTTCAGAGAATATGAATGATAATACACTTTTCTTTCACTGGTAGTTAATGTTTGGGTGAAGTTATATATTATCAATCAGATGTGTTTACTCTTTTTAAATCATACTAATAACAGAAACTTTCCAAATAACCCTGATCAAAAGTTTACATACCTTAGTTCTTAATCCTCTGTATTGGCCCCGCCCCTTTAACATCAATGACAACTTCAAGTCTTTTGTGTTAGTTGTGGATGAGACACTTTATTTTCTCAGGTGGTAAAGCTGTCCAGTGTTCTTGGTAAAACACCTTCAGTTCTTTAAGCTTTGAGGTTTTCTTGAATGAACTGTATGTATGAGACCTCCCCAAAGTGGATCAATGATACTGGGGTCAGGAGACTGAGACGGACACTCCAGAACCTTCCCTTTTTTCTGCTGCAGTCAATGAAATGTCAACTTGGACTTGTGTTTTGGGTCATTGTCAAGCTGGAACATCCAAGACCGTTCTATACGCATTCTATCGGGGTATGTAAACTTATGAGCACATCTGTACATCATTTAATGAGTACAACTTCATGATTAATCACATTTTGTCCAATATATTTAGTGTAAACTGTGAGCTAGTATCTACAATAAAGGGAGTAAAGAGGAAGCTGGATGTAAAATCAGCGGTCAGGGAATTCCCACAGTATGCACACAAGTTAAATGTTTTTATTTAGTGTTGATCTCACAGAAGCTAAAAATGGCTGTCCAGAGCAGGATGAGGACCCACCAAGAATAGATGATAGTACTATGCATCTACTGTCCACTGTGAGTTCTATGTTTCCTATAATAAGTCTATAACAAACATATGTAATGATTTTTAAAAAAATCTGCTAGTCCCTCTACATACAGTCATGGAAAAAGATTAGACCATCAAAAGTCACCAAAAACAATGATTATGCAATCACGTACTAACTCCTGTGTGTATCATGTGACTAAACAGACAGAGAAGAAAACATGGAATGTCTAAAAACACTGTTTTTGTCAGTACAATGTCATAAATATTATATTGATGTTCAAACTGATGTGATTTTAGTTATTATCAAGAAAACCATGGAAAATGGATAGATATCAGCTCTGAAATTAAACTCGTATAAGCTATTTTTGTCATATTTGTCCAAACAAATTTACCAGGCATTAAAATGAAAAAGAAACTGAAGAAAACAGGGTGGTCTAATAATTTTTTCCGCGACTGTATCCATACTTCAGTTTCACCCTCCTCATATGGAAGGTTTTCTTCTTCTCTCCATTTCTGTCTCTTTAGTTTTTTTGTATTCTTCTGTGCACCAACTGAACCATACGCAATTTAATGAAACATACATTCGTGTCATATATATTTTTTTAGTAATACATTTGCAATTACTACAGCTACTACGAATCCTTCTCCCTATTAGTAATGACAGATTCATTATTCTTAATCCAAACGCGGCATTACAACGGCCTGTTCATCTCCTGTGTACTAAACCTTCGGATCATTATGATGATGAATAATGGTGAAAAAACATCACAGCTTCAAAGAGCCTCGCTGATGATTATAAGCACATTTGGCCATAAATCATATTTAAAGACGTATTATTGTCTTCAGCTGGGGATGTTTAGGCTTGAACAACAAACATAAGCTTCAGATGTCAACAGCCAGCGCTGATATCTGTGAAGTAACAGATAATATGTGTGAAATTCTACTGTGGCGCTAATTCCAGAAGAGTTATTACCGGGAAATGCCAGTTAATGTGTTGGTCTGCAGGGGACAGCAGATGGGGTGGAGTTTATGCGCTTTGGACAGCTCTGATGTCAGTAAAATGAAGTGATGCTCAAATATTTTAATGCATCATCCCATATGTCTGCGAGTCAGTCGATCCGCCGTCTCCGGTGGGTTGCGTTCATGTGTTCATCTGTACGCGTGTGGGTCATTACCTCCTCTACATTAGAGGCAGTCTTGGCTGAAGTCTCCATAAATATGAGGCCATGTTCTCTCGCAAATGCTTCACCTTCCTCTTTCTTCACCTCTCTCCTCGACTCCAAGTCACTGAAAAACACAGATATACACACATTAATGGTGAAGATCGTGGTTATACAAGGAAAGGGTTCCTACACATTTGATATTTTTCAAAATTCCATACTTTTCCCAGACCCTAATTTCCAAATGTCTTGGTTAAAAAAAAATTCAAATAACTTGTGACATTTAAGCAAACAGATGGAATTAATAGTTTGTTATATTTATTTGTGAGTGAGTCTGTTTATTTTTGGTAATTTCTATTTATTTTATTAACAGCATATATTTTTAATAACATATAATAATAACTAATAATAACATAATTAATAACATATATTTTCTAGTCCATTTTGCTGAGTTTTTGCCAATTTTGTTCATTACGTTGACTATCGTATTATTTTATGTTTATTTTTCATCAATTTGTTGGTTCATTTGGTCAGTATTTGTTATTTTTGGTGATTTTTATGATAATTTCTGTCCATCTGTTCATCATGTTGTATCATGTAAATAACTGATGGAATTAATATTTTGTTGTCATTCTTCTGAATATGTATGCCATTATGTCACCAAATAATTTCCAGGAGATTTTAATTAAGTGATGCAGCTCATACAAATAAAGACTAAACCCAGATAAATTTAGTGCATGGGTTTTTTTTATTTTATGTTGCGATTTCACACAAAGTCTGCATTTATCTTTCTTTGTCCAATCAGGATCTTTATCCAACCAGTCTTAATATTTGGCATTTATGAGCCATTCGTTAGAGAATTTCCATCTACCCATTACGAGTTCTGCCAATGATCATACAAGGCATGTTGAACAGCTCGCTCATGAACAGTGTGGACATCACCTGTCTGTCGAAGCAGTATAAAAACATGAAAACACCTGGGCGGGGGCGGGGCTTAAAATGGGCTGGAGGAGGATAAGAACAGAGGGCAGGGCATTCAACTTGTCAATCTGCCCAAATGCTTTCTGGGATGCGTAGTCTACTGTATGTACTCTCACAAACATTTTGGCTGCATGAGCAAGATCCTTAAAAAAACCAGATCACTATCTTTATTTCAGATATTCATAAATTTATGTTTTAGAAAATAGAACAGTGGTAACAGTCTTAGAAACATGAATATATTTCCATAAATTTGTTCGCATTTTCCCTACTTTTCCAGACATGAAATGTGTAAAATCAAATTCTATACTTTTTCATACTTGTGTAAGAACCGTGGACGGCTGCTTCAGAGAGAAGTGAATGTCCCGGCAAACTCAAACGTAGAATAGGTGTATAAATTACCTCGACTAATATTTGCATAGAAGTAAAAGCTGAGTTCCTATCAGTGGTGGTGATGTAATTTAATTTAGCCTGGCCCAATATGAGGAAGATCTGCTATGTACGATACTGCGTTGACTTTGTTCAACACAGGGACAATGATGGGATTTCTGGTAAACCTCACACTCACAAGTCCAAGTTGATTAATGTGACGGTAGCTGACGGTAAACTGAGGCTTCATCTGATTGGTCTAATGCTGTGAACATATGGTCTGATAGGTCAAATGTTCACATGCTCAGTTCATTGCACATGTAAATTAGATTTCCTTTTCCTCTTTTCAGTATTTATTATACACGTTCAAAGCGTGATTACAAAGAAAATGCAATTTATCACCGAGCATCAACCCTGGATTTTCTGGTTTCATGCACTGAAGTCAAAACATGATGCAAAAAACACTCTTTCTTTACTAAAACTGTGTTATATATAACTGAAGAAAGATGTTCACAACAGAGTCATGCACCGGGTCAGGTACTTGCAGACAAAAAAATTGCAGACACAAGTAAAAAACAAATAATAATAAAAATAATTTTCGCAGGTATGGGTAAAATTTAATGAACTACAGATGAGTAGTGAGCAAGGAAGTGAAAAAATAAAAGAAGATTCAAGGATGAAAATAATTCAGGACATTGACACCCTTATTTCATTTTAATAGTTTTATTTTTTATCTTGTCAGTCATGTTGTTTAAGCTTTGGTTACATTTTAAGAATATTTTATTTCATATTATTCAAGATGAATTCATTTGAGTAATTAAGTATTATTTTTTTTTTTTTACCCAGTGAAAGGTTCATTTTTTCATTCATGACCATTTAATATATTTTTTCTTATCAATGAAAGAGGGCACTTTTTAGTTTATATTTTTTCACACAAAATTTGCTTATAAAGATGTATTATTTTTATTTATAAATTAAAGTTAATTATATGTTGTTTATGTACAAAGTTTTGAAAATAAAAACAGACATCTTTTTCACAGGAACAATTTTTCCCTAATTTTTCCCATCAAAAATGCTGAAGCAAGAGTTGGGGTACTTGGCTAAAAATATACATTTCAGGGGGTAGCCCACTGTAAAAAGTTTGAGAACCACTGGTGTAGATGATTCGTTTAATTGCAGGTTGGGTCGGGTTGTGGGTCTAATGTACATGGGTATGGCGCTGGTGCAGATTGGACATAAAAAAATGCATGTACAGGTGATCCGTACAGGACTCTGGTTCACAATGATCATATTACAACATGCAAACAGGTTGCAGTTTGATTTTAACAAGAACGTTCTCCAGAGAAATAATCTTCAAACCTTCAGTGAATCAGATTAATTTGATATGTTGCTCTGGTTTTTGTAGAGCTAATGCTAACACAAACAGTGCCTTCTCACACTTGAACTGGACGAATAACTGCAGCATTTCATTTTTACTATTATCTATAAACTCTGGGAAGCACTTTCAGCTGCATGTTTGTATGAAAAGTTGAGTTGAGCAGAATCTATATTATGTAACACTGTTATGTCACCTTGGATACAGTGTGAGCCGTTAGTATTGTGAGTAACCTACTGAGATTAGTTGCAAAAGAGAAGTTCCTCATTTAAACATATAACAATAGCACGATATGTAGAACTTCCTGGGTGTTTAACATTCAGTCAGCATGTGTAGACAAAACTTTATACCATGCAAAGGTATGTTACGTAAGCTGTGGTGCAGCATGAGCTAGCTGTGGTTTGGGACTTCCTTATTTAGTATAAACAATGTATTCTTGGTGCTCGCTCCTGGTCTGCTCAAAAGGCAAATATCATGTTGTATGTGCATGAATTCCAATCCTGTGTTTGGTTTGGTGTGAATCCACTTGAATTAGCAATGTGGTCTATAAATGATCAATTTGTCTTTATGAAGGATGATTGTCTGATATATTGCAAGGAAACTTAGATGATCTGGTAAAGGAGTGGTGCCTCTTCAGTATGTGCACTGGTCACAAACAGGAAGCAGTATCCTCAGCTGGACTAGATTGATCCAAATTTACTCAATAAGCATTTTCTGCTTCTGCTAATTCCTCTGTCTTCTGTTTTTGCAGATTACTGATTAAGCTCTGTGGGTGTTATTTGTATATATACACACAGGATTCGTTCTGGGAAGCTGTGGTTTTCTTTGGACAGTATGTGCATATTGTTCTGAACATGTAACAGCGTGTATCCACAGTGTGATGCGTGTTGCAGTGAGCACCATCCTACCTCTTGTTGCCAATAAGCATGATGACCATATTGGAGTTGGAATGTTGGCGAGCGTCCTCTAACCAGGTCGTCAAGTGGTTGAAGGTGTCCCTTCTGTTAAAACATGCACAGAATAATATCAGGTACTATTCACAGATAAAGCAGCTGCTCAAGTCAAATATAACTGTCCGCTATCAATCACAAACACTGTCCTTGGTAATGTCTTTACTCACTAAACACACTAAATTAAACGGTTACCGCAATTGTTATATATTATTATTACTGTTGTACTGATGTGTCTCTTGTTCAGGTCTCCCTCAAAAAAGAGATTTTATCTCAAGAGACGTCCAGGTTAAATAAAGGTTAAATACATATAAATAAATATAAGGCTTTGACCTTTCTATTCTTTACTAACACGTTGCAGCCACTTTCATGTGGTTCAGTGGAGTACTCTGCTCTAATGGCTGTGAACTCTAATCCACCTTTACTTTACAACTACTCTTCCTATTTCATGCTTTCATGCATGACATGTGACACCATGTAATCAATGAGCATCTTTGTGCAATTTTATGACTAAAAACTCAAAACTGTGAGTTTAATTTACAAGATCTGTGCTTTATACATGTGCTCACAACTTAGAAATATGAACATAAGAAATCTTTGAAAAAACGCTGCGTTCTGTCTGGAAAAATGCACAGAAAAGTATAGAAGATAGAACCGAGAGATTCATACTTTTGGTCAGAATAACTGAAATTGTTTAAGAAATTGATTAACTTTTGTTGCATATTTATTGTTCATAGTTCGCTGTTCATATAGGATGGAAATTTAATTTCTTTGTTTGTGTCATTTGTATTTACTATTGTAATATTTGTTATAGTGGATTAGATGTATATATTCATTATTTCATTTTCTGAATCTGCTTTATCCTCACTAGGATCACATGGAGCCTATCCCAGCTACTTAAGGGCGAAGGTGGGGTACACCCTGGACGGGTCACCAGTTCATCGCAGGGCTGACATATAGAGACAAACAATCACTTACACATTCACACCTATGAACAATTTAAATGAACCAATTAACTGATCAGTGCATGTCTTTGGACAGTGTGAAGAAGCCGAAGTACCCAGAGAGAACCCACATAGACATAGAGAACATGTAAACTCCTAGATTTATAAATGTAGATTCATGTAGTGATTTTCTATTAATGCATACTCAGAGTGGATAGATATAATGGACCCATTATTCACTCACTCACACATTCTCACTCTGGTGGTGGTAAACTACATATGGAGCCACAAATGCCCTGCAACAGGGTGATGGATGCGTGGCCTACGGCCCCTCTGACCACCACCAAATATTCTTTTTTTAAAATTTTTTTTATTTAACCTTTATTTAACCAGGAAAAGACATCTCATTGAGATTAAAAACCTCTTTTTCAAGTGAGTCCTGGCCAAAATATACATCATACACTAGTGTGACGAAAGGTGGGTGAAGTGTTTGGCCCAAGAACATAACTGTACATGACTAGCACAGATAAGATATACTTTATTGATCCCCCAAAGAGGAAATTCAAGTGTGATATTGTTTACGATAATTTAATGTAATTTTAATACTGAACTGATATTCAAAAAAAATCCAAAAATCAAAAACCTAGTAACATGCTGAGGGCCACATGGATTTTTTTTTGTGACAGAAAAGCACTGGCAGGTGTTGGGATGAGGGACAAAAAAGAACGATGCCTAAGATTTTCTTTCTAAAACAACACCAACATCCACCAGGGTCAGACCAATCTGCTCCACAACTGAGCTTTTCCGTACTAGTGTTGAAACTGTTAAGCTCAGATAAATGGACAAACTTCAACATTTGTTTATTCCCAAGGTACATGAGTGTGACTGTGATTGGGTGTGGATGGGTGCCTGTCCTCACACTCATGCTCATTAACAAAAAGGAACAAAAAAAACAAAGATGTTGAAAGAAAACCCTTCTAGGACACAGGCCCTGAGGGTAGATCTCTGTCTGAAGCCCTCTGGCAGTAGCGTTAACAGTGTTTCAGATCATCTTCCCAGTGGCTTTGGCGGGTCCACCTGGCCTTTACCTTGTGATGTCATAGACTAGCAGTGCTCCTGCAGCTCCTCTGTAGTAAGACCGGGTGATGGACCGGAACGACTCCTGCCCAGCCTGGAGAAACACATACATATATTAATAAACAGAAATTGAAATGTGAATAATTGAAATGAACACAGAAATGATCCTGATGCGGCCACGCTCTTGCTCAATAAGCCCGGTTTTGATTGATTCTCACACCAGCAACACCAGTTATCTGGTCCTGATGGCATTCCCTCATCCTTGTGCGTATGTTTACTGTTAAAGTCCTGATTCGGTGGCAGAATCCAGCTCCAGGTTTTGAGTCAGCTGGTAAAGGACAGGACAGAGCAGGGCCTGTAATTGGATACAATGGAGTTCTCTCTTTCTTTCTCCATCTATCTGTCACAGTCCCTTTTCTTTCTCTCTGCTCATGTGTCCAACCTCCCAGTTTCCCTATCTATGAACACACTATGAAGGTCACATTAACTGAGGTGTTATATGGATTAAATCTGTAACAGTCATGCCATACAGAAAGTCACCTTGTTCGTTCACTCCCTCTTCCTTTATTACCTCCTTATTGTCTTACCTTCACCATCTCTCACTTTTCACTCTTTCTCTCCTAATCCCCGGGCCTCCCTTCTTCCCATCACCCCTTTCACCATGTAGTGTTCTTACCACCCCCACCACGACATGTCTATTCATCCTCTGTCTATGTCCAGTGTACAGTAACAATGTTGTCTGTGTTTCAGCCAGGCCAGAGGAGAAAACAAAACAGCACTCTATCCTAGCAGCTGCAGCTCTGACCTCATCTGAACAAGCAGACAGTCAGTCAGTCAGTCAGTCAGTCAGTCAGTGAATCATTCAGGCAGCCAGAGGAGCAGGCAGCCAGTTCACCGTCGAGGAACCCAGTCAGTCACCAGACTCAGAGGACTAGTTGGCGAGCTAACAGCCAGGTAGCTGCGGCGCCGTAACAGTCCTTTAGTCATTCAGGGAGCAGCCAAGCAGCCAGTAATGCTATTAGTGAATAAATGATAAATAAGGGTGAAAGAGAAGGAACACTGTGTCTGTCTGCCATCTGGCCTTCAGGCTTTTTACACACACAAGCAGACGACATGTGCAGCCTACACAATGATCCAACTGGTTTCACTGGCCATTTGGTGGTGATGGGGGTTCATCAGGAAAGCAACAACAAGTCATCGAGTGACTCTTTCAGTTTTCATGAATCCATTTAAAGACTGTTTTACTATGAAAAAGATTGGTAGCTAATGTGAGTGGTAAGAAATGACCTCAGGAAGTGCGAGAGTGGAGTACCATTGCTGGTGATGCTGTGAGCGCATGGTTTCACAGCTTTTTCAAATGGAGCAATGCCTCCACCTGCTGGTCAGCCAGTGAAGTGCATGTTCAGAACTGTTATCCATAAAGTTGGAATAATTTTGTTTTCAGATACATCCCTTATTTTATTCCAATTTATACACATTTGTAATTGCCTTTCATCATGTGCAATGACTACACTTTTTTTTTTGTTGTTGTTGGGGGGGTGGGGGGTGGGGGTGGGGGTGTTACCGGACCTTATGACTAGTTCACACGGAGCCAGTCACATGTGGGTTTGTGATGGGCCCACACAAGTTCTACCGATGTAAGTCAGGGACAGACATCAGTCATGCATGTGTGGACCAGATGAATGATTATGAAGAGAATCATAGCCAGGCAGCAGATGTGGATGGTTGCGTGTCAGATGCAGAGCATCCAGGGCTCTACTACAACTGCTGTCCGCTGAAGCCCGGTTATGCCGGAGCTATGCTGTGCACTGGACACAGTCTGACTATGCAGTTCCATGACGCCATCACAGATTTAAGGTCTGTGATCATTACATGGAATTCTGTGAAAGACTGCTGTCACAGGAGGAAGAGCCTAAGGTAGCCTGGAGGGCAGAGGCAGCCTGAGACATGAGAGATAAAATCGCTTTGACGATTATAAAAATCGTCCTAATTTTAAAAAATCAAATTTAGGTTAAAAATTGATTACTCATGCAACCCTAATAGGTTATAATGCTGTTATTTTACTGGTCCAGCCCACTGGAGATCCCATTGGCTGAATGTAGCCCCTGGAAGAGCTGAACATCCCTGGTCTATACAAATACCAACAGTATAATACTTATTAATGCAGTTTCACACCTATGTAAAAATATGCTTGTTAGAGTTTTACCATGGCAGTATAATGAAGTTTTCCAACAGTAAGTACCCAATTCATTCTCTTTGAAAAAAGCATGGCTGGAGACAGGCATAGATCAGTGGCACACTTTAAATTAAAAAAATAAATAAAAACGGACATATGAGTATTAACAAAACTGTTACTTCTCTGAGCATAGCAGCTGATATTTATCTTTTGTACCATTAAAGGTTGTGTCAATAATGTGTATGAATGAATGAATGATGAATGAATGAATAAATGTGCTCTAAGATACTGTGATACACACCAAAATACTTCATTGATTGTTTATTTGACTGAATTCTGTGAAGCCATGTGAGGCAACCTTGTTGTGTTACTGGGCTGTATAAATTAAATTGAATTGAACTGAACTGGAATACTATAAAACTGTACTTGTATGTTCATGTAATGAGGATGTCCTAGGCAAATCAAACATATTTTAGATTCATCTGTGAAACATTTACTGTATGTACATAGAATAGAATAGAATAGAATAGTGTTTATTGTCATCTGTACAGGTACAACAAAATTGAAAAGTGCAATCCACTTTAGATGCCATAAAAACCATACAAATAGCATAATAGTACATATAGATTTTTATGTTGTCTTACAACATTTACCACAGGGTATTTTTTTAAACAATGATATATTTATTACATATTTATTACTTTTCAGTTATTCATTTAATTATTTTGTGCCCAAAATGTCGTTATTTGTACCCTGAGCCTAAAGTGATTTACCGCCCACCCACCCC
>JAPTGZ010000010.1:11852552-11865930 GCA_029814645.1 Fowleria isostigma | reverse complement strand
GATAGATAGATAGATAGATAGATAGATATTCATGGAGTAATATGCATCAAGACATTGTCTTTTTTTTTTTTTTTGAGTTTTAACCAGCATGTCATTTTGTAGTGTGTTTAAGTTTAAGCCTGTTTTTGATCCTCAGGTGGATTTTCCATTAAAAAGAATATAAAGATTTTTACTTTTGTTGCGTCGTTGTAGAATTCTTATTAAAGAATATAAGCTGTCAGATGTAAACAAAACCTCAACTTTCTGGGAAACCATTACAAACCAATATTAAAAACAGTCAACTAATATGACATTTACTAAAGTTAATACCCGGCCAGCGCCAAACCACCGCTTTAATTTTTCTGTGTTTCCACCAGCGTGCACGTCAATCTGAAACGTCTTCCATGTCAGAGAAATGTCAGTGTCGTTCCATTTAAATACCACAGCAGCATTCAGAAGCTGCTGCCGGTAACAGAGTTCAGGTAATATGTTCCCAAGAGGGGCACGGCGCGAAACACCACATCCGTTATTATTCGGTGCTTATTGAGAGGAAACCGTAAACACGCATCAACAAACTCCATTTCTCATATTTGTCATAGAAGGTGTCAAAAGTTCCCATGTTGAGGATGTTGTTGCAAAGATAACTCTTGTTTTCTTGAGAAATGGTCAGAAAATCACCAATGACACATTTTCGCAAAGGTGGGTTGAGGGTGAGTTCAGAGCATGAACACAGCAGAGCATAGGCACGACTCATAAAAGGAGGATTTACACCTCAAAATGTACCATCAAATAAATACAGACCACATCTACAGGCCCCACAAGTGATGATTTATTTATATTTTTTATGTGTTATTTAAATTAGTTTAGTTTATTAGTTTATTTCGAGCTTATGCACTCTGTGTACAATACTAACTACATATACATATACATGTACAATATTCAATCCTACTCATATACATCTCATTTTGTGTTCACAGATATAGTTTAGTTTAGTATATTTTTTTGCACAAATAAAAGAAAACAGAAACACGAGAAAGATAAAAGAAAACCAATACAGTGCAGAAAGAGGCAAAAAGCCCAAACAGGCTTATTTAAAGCCTCCACCTAAAAAAAAAAAAAGTTTATTTAATACAAATAACTTATAAAACACATGAGCTCAATGAAGGAATAATATGTATGTTATACCAACATAGAAAACTCATGAACATGCACATACATCCAAAAACAGTGTTTTAAGACGGGGAGTTTGCAGTAATTAAATAATTTTTTAAACATGATTTAAATTTTTTTATAGTAAAACCTTTATTTGCCGTTTTGGAACATTTTTTTTCCCATAACTTGACACCCCTAAATCTGATAGAAAATTGTTCTCTACTAGTCACAAGTTTTAGAGGATGGAGATCTGTGGATTGCCATGTTAAATAAGAATGAACATGTGAATTTACTCTAAAATAACTCTTAAAATGCTCATGAATATTTACTTTGCTTGATCGTATCTGATAAATAAATACACAGGTTTGAAGAATATTGATGTCATATATACATGGAGAGTTTACTGCAAACACAATATACATAGAGAAGTTTACATGAGCAAGTATGCATAGAGAAATATACTTTTAAAAATATACATAGAGAATATGCATATAGAAATATACATAGAGAAATACACTTTTAGAAATATACATAGAAATATAGATAGAGAAATGTTCATAGCAAATTACACATTGAGACATTGGTTGTAAAACATTATGCATACATAATATACATAATACATAATTTTATACAGCAATTCACTGTTAATATACAACCGTAGTTGCCTGAAAAGGAGTGAGAAAAAGCATAGCTTTTATATTCCCACCCTCAGTTTCACCACTTGAACATGTATGGTTGCAATCAAGTCAATTAAACTATTAATTAAAAAATATAGTATACAATACATCAAACTATTTTATACATGTGTGTCAATGTATAGGTTAAACTCATTATGATAACATTTTATTCAATTTTACATGAGATTTATTTCATTTATTGTGTGTCAGGATTGTTTTATAAGACAATAGTCTATAAAATATGCTGCATCTATGACACAGGTGTTGTAGTAAAACAGTGGTCAAGGCTGTCGCTTCACTTTATGTCCTGCACTAAAGCATTTTCTGACACGTTATTGAGGATGCACATGGGATTAAAGCAGGTCTTGTATCTATAGTTCTACACCTGTGGCTGCAGGTATATAGCAACTTCTACTAAAATTTAAAGATAAATAAAAAAAATCTCTATACATTCATACATGACTAGGCAATATATCAAGTTAATTCAGTCAATTGTGTTTTTGTTTGTAAAGTTTATATAGTCTCTTCTTGACATGTTTCTCCAGTTAATATTACCAAGCAACAATAAATTTTTTAATGAATAATGCTTATTTATTATTATTATTATTATCATTATTATTATTGTCCTTTGTATAGTTTTAATAGATAAAATTATACATTTTATGTTAATTACACTAAAAAAGTAACATCATGAAGCATCATAAGACTGTAGATTTATTTTTGCCTTTTTTGCCCTACCCAAGTGTCTTGAATTAATTTTATTTTTTTGCACATGTTACTAAGTTTTTTGTATTTACAATATATTGATAGCGTTATATTGATTTACAATCAGTATATTGATTACATAATATTGATTGTAAATACCGTATTTGACCTTATTTTTTAACATATCTACATTTACACTATGTTACATTTCCTACATGAGCTTTTCCTGTTTCCAAAAGGAAAAATATTAACTTAACATTTAAGATTCCTACTAAAGCGTTAAAGTACTGAAACAAACATATTCAAATATTCAATATAAAAATCCTTTCTTTACATTAGAAGCTTAATTTTTCCTATAGTGCGTTCCACAGCGATGTGAGTTTATTAAATCTGTGTGTCTCTTTAGTTGAATAAATTGATCGTGTAGTTTATTTTCCGAAGATGGAAAATAAAACCTGAAGCTCTTTAACGCTACCACCCTAAGGAGAAATAAACCAACTTAACTCTGAGAAGGAAAATATTATGCAAGGTGTGTTGACATTCATTTCAAGAGGTTGTCATAACAGTGTCACGTCTGCACATTCGGCTGTAAGTTCAGTTTAAACCTCTCTGTGGCGGAAAAAAAAAAAAGCTGAATGAACCCTTGTATTTTCTTTGTTCTTTGGACAGATGCAGCAGATGGTGAACTCCGATTCCCGGTTTACCAGCAGTCAGCAGCCAATCGAAGCAGCGCTCGGACCCAGGAGCCAATCGGCCATGAGCCAGCAAAGTCAGCTGTCCACCATCAACCAATCCCAACTGGGCCTGAGCAGGAATTCCATTACCCATAATTCTCCCTCACCTCCTGGAAGTAAATCTACCACGCCGTCTCCTTCCAGCTCGGCGCATGAGGACGACAATGAAGATGCACTCAGGGTAAAACACACACCTATAGCAGAACCCAAATGATGGCTGGAACCCAGGACGATATGATTCAGTGACTCCTAAAAACCTGTGTGTATATGTGTGTGTGTGTGTGTGTGTGTGTGTGTGTGTGGACAGTAGAGACCTGTTATGTTAATGCTATGTGTCATAATAGACACATTCTCTCTGCATATCAACTAGATGGAAATGGGCTCTCTCACTGTTAGGTGTCTCACAGCGAAACAACAATGTGCACCACACTGACTGCTCATATTCTGGGGAAATGAAACCATCACAGTACTGCTTTATCATTCTCATTACTTATGTATAGAAGAATAAGAGGTAAACAGACAACATTATAAGCGGGGATTCAGATAATAAAGGCTGCAAAAACAACTATTTGCATCTGTACAATGCCTTAAAAGTGTCTGCTTTTATGCCGCCTGCCATTCAGATGCACTCAACTGCTCTCGTGTCAGTGAAACAAAATGGAAAAAATTACCATTCGCACTAAAATCGCAACTTACCACAGTCACAATATCTGTCAAGATAATTGTAGTATGATTATTTACATGTTGTTCATCCCTGTTATTAATTATACAATCCAAATAGATTATTATTTATCTGTGTTTCCTGTTAGCCCACCTCTTACCACTTCCTTTGTTTAACAGCGTTTTGTTACCCCTACATGTGTGGTTTGACAGTCGTCATTAGGGCTGCTCTATATATCGTTTGAGCATCGTCATCATAGTGTACGTGTGCGCAATAGTCACATCGTCGGTCCCACAATGTAGGAGGAAAATTCACTCAACTTGTTCTCGTCCAATTTCAAGGATACCTGACACACACTGCACACAGCCATCCACCAATCACAATCATTCTTAATCAGTTTACTGAAGCAGACCACGCCCCTCCCTGCACATGGAGTGAGTCGCTGGTAACAACGTTAAAAAATGAGCAACAAACAAGAGAAAATCACTGAAAATAAGGAAGAAAATCAATGAAAACAAAGAAGAAAATCTACTGGGCTTAAACGCTGGTTTTTCGGTAGAAGTGTAATGCTGTCCTTTTTTTCCCCTCTCCTATCCAGATGTGTCGTTTTCCTTCTTTGATAAACCGGAGCACTGCCCAAGTAGCGATCCGGCAGTTCTTCCATCCTGTACCCTCCCTTGTTTGTGTTATGGTTAAAAAGCAACATCATGTTTGACAACACCTTCGACTGTTTGTTGCAGGAATGACCTTAAACGTGTGAAAATCCCAGTTTATGGTAAAGTAACAGGACATGTATGACGTCAACAAGGTCAACTTTACTGTACATTCACTCATCATGTTATTCTCGGACGGTTGTAACTGACAAGACAAATCTACCTACGGGGACCAATAAAGTCAACTTCAACCTGGAACCTTGAAAGTCACCAAAAATAAGAGAGAAAATCACTGAAAATAAGAAAATCACTGAAAACAAAGAAGAAAATCACCAAAAATGAAGAAGAATATCACCAAAAACAAAGAAAATCACCAAAAACAGACAACAAAACACAGAAAACAAAGTTAAAAATCACCAAAAAACAAAGAAAATCACCGGAAAATGAAGAGGAAAATTACAATACATATTGCAGGGTTTAAAAGAATTGCAATTTCATTTTTTTCCACTATTGTACAGCTCTAGTCATCATGTTACCTTATACCACTGGTCAATAATGTTACAAATTATAAATTATTGAGTCACTTATAATATAAAATTATTACATTATCAGAAGATTTATTTCTACCCACTTAATAATGTAACAACTGACACCAAATGTTGCAATTATAACATTATGCACAAAAAGTTGTTACAATACACGCTCAGTTTTTGGACAATTATTGACCAGTTTTTTTGGTAACATTTTGCGTTGTTGTAACATTATCAGCTCTAACAGGCCCCCTTATGGAGGATGAAGAATGTCTAGGGCCCCCCCTCAACCCCAACACCATTGTAACAGTGGTGCAATTATAACTTTTATTGAAAGAAACATCAATATTGTAAATACTTTTTGCTTTTCCTTGAATAAGTTGTTGCGGAAATTAAAAATAACTTCGATTTTTGCTTGAATAATACAAAGAAATTTCATCAAGACTGCTCCCTGAGACAGTAAAAATAGACAAATAAAAATAGAAAATGTGCAATTATCTTACAGCTATGATGATAAAGTTACTTTTTTTTTTTAGCAATAAATACATTTCGGTAACAAAGACGAACATTTGAACTATATCTGTGGCTGTAATGAGCCCGTTTCCATTGCATATCTCAGAATATGAACCCATAAAAAAAAACCCAGGGCTACTTTTGTGTCAGCTCCCAAATTAAATTTTCTCTAAATTTAACCAATTTTAACCCATAAAGACCCAAACATCTACCAAAATCATGTACTGATATAAACTGTTAAATCCCTGTTGATCCACTAATACATGTAAATTATTGTTGTAAAATACAGTTATTCATCTTTTCATGGTCACCAGATATGGCCTGTTTAGATGTTCAGAGGCTCAGTAGTTACCATGGAAACATTGTTGGAACATTGTCGTAACATTTTGCGTCGTAACATTATCAGCTCTAACATGGTCCGACAGAAAAAGATGGAGAACCACTGCCTTATACATGGATGTTCTCTGTCATCACACTGGCTATTAAATATACTTTTTAGCTTCAACACTATATCGTTGTTTAATGATAATTCATGAGGGGTGTTGCCAACAGCAGCTCAGTCGAATAATGAATAATGTAAAACAGACACACGATCTCACTGACTAATACATGAGAAAATCAAGACAAGGCCCGACTGCCCGTTACATGTTCTCTGAGCTACTACTGACCTGAAACTAACAGGTCGTCGTCAGTTAGCGCAATTAATGTTTATTTTCGAGGTGAGTCGGTCCTTACAATTCCCTCGTAGTTTTCCTCAAATTTTCCAGGTTCTTTGATGTCAAGTCTATGGGAAGTAGAAAGTCGGGTGGCTACAGTTTTCATTAAGAGTTTCTTTCAAACCCAATTAAAATGTGCTCGTTATTCATTTATTGTTGCAAATTAAATGTTTAACACTCGCTGTAATAACTTCTCTGTAGACAGTTTGAACATTCTGTGAAGTGAGAGGTTAATTAAGTTTGGATGTGATGTCTTTGTTCTTTGTACTTTGTCTTTGTACCAGTTGCTGCTAAATTGCAGGGTTCACTCCACAACTAATCTCATGAACTCCTCAGACATGTACGGACTTTTAAAATACGGCGGTACCGACTATCGCTGCTGCTATCCCTCAACTGTACCTGCACTAGGGCTGCATGGGATTTTTTTTAACCTGGCGAGATTTATTGCGATATGAAAAAACACTCAGGAGGATGTAATGGGGCTGTGTGATGGCGACGTAAATGGTCAAACTGTTTAGTCATGTAGCGTTAGTTGTGTCAACAGGTGTAAGACACTTTCTTCTTTGTATGTGATGAGTTTCTTCTTCGTTGTCTGTGAGTTTCTCTTCGTTTTTGGTGATTTTCTTTCTCCTTCGTTTTCATTGATTTTCTTCATTTTCAGTGATTTTATTGACTTTCTCCTTCATTTTCAGTGATTTTTTTTGTTTTTGTTGACTTTCCTACTTTGTTTTCAGTGATTTTCTTTTTCATTTTTTGGTAAATTTCTTTGTTTTGGTGATTTTCTTATTCATTTTGGTGCCTTTTTGCTTCGTGTTTGGTAATTTACTTCATTTTTGGTGACTTCCTCCTTCGTTTTCAGTGATTTTCTTCCTTTTTGTTGCCTTTGCTTTCAGTGATTTTCTTTATTTTGGTTACTTTCTGCTTTGTTTTTGTGATTTTCTTCTTTGTTTTTGGTGACTTTCTTCAACATTTTCAGTGATTTTCTTTGTTTTTGTTGATTTTCTCCTTTGTTTTTGATGATTTTCTTCATTTTTTGGTGATTTCCTTTTTCGATTTCATTGATTTTCTCTTATTCATTCATTTTTTAATGTTATTACCAGTAACTCACTCCATGTGCTGGGGCATGGTCTGCTTCAGACTGATTAAGAATGATAGTGATTGGTGGATGACTGTGTGCAGTGTGTGTCAGGTACCCTTGAAATCAGATGAGAACATGTTGAGTTCATTTACCTCCTACATTACAGGACCTGCGATGTGACGATTGTGCACATGTACATTACGATGACGATGCTCAAATGATATATTGTGCAGCTGTAACGTGGCCTGGTTGAGTTTTCTGATGTCCCTCGTAATATTTCTTTCAGGTCAGTGGAGCAGAGAAGCGACCAGCAGCAGTGGACATCACTAAGAAACCCAAGACACCAAAGAAGAAGAAGAGAAAGGACCCCAATGAGCCGGTGAAGCCAGTGTCTGCCTACGCTTTGTTCTTCAGGGACACCCAAGCCAACATCAAAGCCCAGAACCCCAACGCCACATTCGGGGAGGTGTCAAAGATCGTGGCCTCCATGTGGGACGGACTGGGAGAGGAGCAGAAGCAGGTAGGCCCTCGTCTTTAACACTCTTTAACACATCACACCCTGCTGAGTGGACTGTTGTATGGAGGTCACATGTGTGTGTTTGTGTCTGTCTCAGGTGTACAAGAAGAAAACAGAGACGGCCAAGAAGGAGTATCTGAAACAACTGGCCGCCTACAGGGCCAGTCTGGTCTCACAGGTACACCACTACTGGAAACGGAATCAGTGGAGAAGGCTCTGAAAGTGTAGTTGTACTGACGGACCACCAGACACGTGGCTCCACATGTCCTGGTCCTAAGGCAGGGGTGGCCAACCCTGGTCCTCGAGAGCCACTATCCTGAATGTTTTTGAATGTACCCCTCTTCCAACACACCTGATTCAAATGATAAGCCTATCACCCAGCTCTGCAGAAGCCTGATAACACCTGTCAGGTGTGCTGGAACAGGAATACATCTGAAGCTAGAGCTAGAGCTTCGTGGATCCACTGGGTACAAACACCATGAATGAATATTATAACATCTGTATGTGAATCTGACAGACGTAGAAGGAGGAGTTACTTCCTTAAACAGTGGTGTTCAAATGAAACAGCACCTCCCAGAATACCTTATGCAGGCGTCTCTTAAAATGACAGAACTGTTTTCTGTTTTATCTTCATTATAAATACTAGAGTGATTTGATGAGGGACCAAGAAGTTGAACATCAGAAACGACTTTGGAAACACAGATTTAAAGTGGGCGTGTCCTAACTTTGTCACGTAACTATATGTGAGACACGTGTTCTGAAACTACAGAAATGCCACTTTGTGAAAAGTCATGGTTTTATTTGATAAGTAAATAATCAGTTCATTGAATGTCACTGCATATTCTCTTAAATGAGAGTGTGCTTAATCACTCTGTATCATGATTTGGGTGTGAATCATATCACATCACAAGATGTCACACACGTATCTTTAATACAGGGGTCTTGAAATCCGGTACTCAAGGTCTGGTGTCCTGCACGTTTTAGATATGTCTCTCTTCCAGTTAAAAAGTGCATTTAAAAAGTAATGAAAATCAAAGAACAAAACACACACATAAGAAAAAATAAGAAACCACATGACTTTCAAGGCCCTTCACCTGTATATTGTTTTAAAACTAGTTCTTTCTATCCTAACCGAACCTATGAGCATGGTTGAACCTGCTGGATACTGTGGTTATCAAACACAAGTAACTGAATTTACTTGGCAGTGTGTCACATGGCCAAGGCAAATTTATTTGTATAGCACTATTCATACACAGGGTAACTCAAAGTGCTTTACAAAGACTTAAAAATCACAGAAAATAGCAAGACATTGAAATTACATTCAAATCAAAAGAGGGATAAAGACATTAAAACCTGATTTTAAAATGAATTTACAGAATGAAAGAAACATTAATTATATTAAAATTATACATTAAATTAACACTTAAATTAAAACAAAATAAAACAAGACAGTATAATTGTCCAGTTTCCAACTCCACTATCTCCTCCATATGTTCAGAAGTTAAAATGCAGTCGGTGTTAACTCTTTCCGCCCTTGGACACCTATTAGGAACAACCCGTATATGTGTTACTAGTTCTACCCATGGAACAGTTTGTTTTCTCAGTGTGTTGTTTCTTTTTCCAATGGTTATAATCGTCACTACTTCAGCAAACTTTGGGAAAAACCGATGAAAAATGTGTTATTATAATTTTCAATTTTTTAAATTTTTTGAAAATAAAAAATAAATAAAGCAAAAAGTAAAACAAAATTAAAAGAAATTTTAAAATTAATAACTAAATAAAATAATAAAAGTATTTTACAAATCAAGAATTTTTTTTAAAATAAAAAATTAATTAAAAACATTTAATTAAGAAAATGTATTATTTAAGTCTATTGGTTGTCCTAGTATGGGTTGTGGTCACCTTCATCTATCACAGCATCTGTTAGATTTGTAAAAACAGAACCTGTTCTAATGGTCGTCAAATCATGTCTTTAATTAAATAACAGAGGTGTCAAAACTTGTCATTAAGGGTACGGTAGGGTCATCAAATGTCGTCCTTATGTGGTAAAGAGTTCAACAACCACACGTACAGAGTGTTTCTTGTGTTTGATGTGACTGAGTCGATGAGTCGTGAGTAAATGTCCAACCTTCTCTGGTCTTGTTTCAGAGTTACAACGATCCATCTGAGATGAAGCCTCCCCACTCTTCCTCCTCATCCTCCTCCTCTACCTCAATGTTCACACCCAAACCTTCAGTCTACCCTGTCCACCCAAGCCAGCACCCCTCCCCCAGCTCCCTTGGCCACCCTCACGCCCTCCCTCCCCCTCAGCACCCCGGTATGTACATGGCATACCCTCACTCGTCTCACCCCTCCCACGCCTCCAGCCCCGGCCTCGGCGCCCACCTCCCCCCGACTCACGCCCAGATCCACCCTCAGCTCCAGGCTCTGTCCTCCAGAGGGACAGTCCCCCGGCCCAGCGTCCCCCACCAGGGAGCTCTGTCCCTGGGTAGTGTGGCAGCGGCGTCCACCCCTCCCCTCCAGGTCAGCCCTCCTCTCCACAGCCAGGCACACCTGGGGGGGCTCCACAGTCCACACCATCAGCACCAGCAGCTCAGTGGGCACTCACTGGGAATGACCCACTCACCTGCCATCACACAGGTCAGTCACACACAGCACTGTGGTATTTAATCATGTTTCATGCAAAGTTAATTGGTGGAGGTTTAAGAGACCAGTTGATTGTGTTTCCAAGATTGTATAAACCCAGAAGGACCCACTGTGACATTTGTGTCACTTCCCAAATTAATTTTTCTCTATATTTAACCATCCTTAAGTGGTTTATTGCTATTTATTGTAATATTATCTTCTGTATTTTGTGTTTTTTTTCTGTGGAAATTAATTTTTTTCGAACAGTTTAGGATAAAGTTGAGGATTATTTAATCAAAAACAGGGAAAACTGAAGAAAAAAGTGACTTTTTCAGCAAAATCTCTCATTTACTGAACATAAACCCAGTGTGTCCATCCACTGTCATTGAACCAACTCCATGGGTTTGAATGAATGACTGTATTTTACACCAAGTATTGACATGTATTAGTGGATCAACAGGGATTAAATAGTTTATATCAGTACATGATTTTGGTAGATGGTGGATGTTTGGGTCTTTATGGGTTAATGCCAGGTTGTTGTTGTTGTTGTTGTTGTTTTAAACTTGATTTTTATTTAGTTTTACTCATACAAATATACAAGACATTTTACATACATAAACATATCTAATCAAATATCCCTATATAGCATTTCTGAAGAAAAAAAATGGGTATCTGCAGTAGATATTGATTACATTTAGAATCATAAATAAAACATGAATGACACTTAAAAGAAACTGAAATTGCAAATAAAAAAGGGAAGGAAAAAATATAACATACATGTAAATGAGCCCATCTGAATGCTTATTGCATTAAATTTGAATCATGTGACTCCATCTCTTCATAAATAGCTCTCCCTGAATTTTAAGTGCATGTATAATTTGCTCATCATCATCATTGCTTTCCACCACTTCATAATATTTGCAAAAGGTTTTTTTTGGTTATTTCCCTCTAAATGTTAAGGGATTACACCTAAAATAGTAAACTTTTTAATACCAGGTTTTGATGAGTAAATCCAGATTAAATGAAGCACACCTCTGTAAAATTCAGGCCAATCCTTCCTGGAGACAATCGTCTTTTTTTGTTCAGCTTCAGTTCATGGTTTTGTGGCTGAACTAGCATCTTGACAAACTGAGCATCATCATGAAATTAACTTGTCGAGTTCATTAACTATTTTGACTCAATAGGTTTATATTAATATGTTGATTTGGACTTTTTTAACTGAGATTAATTTAATATTTAATTCTCTTTACCGATTCTGTAAAATCTCTATGGAACACGACTTTTGTTTCGCATATTTTCATTTTTAAGTACGCTGCTGATTTCAAAGCACCACAGAAGTGAACAGAGATGAATACATTAGCCATCCACTCAAAACGCACACAGAGGAAATGAGTCTGGGAGGGCATGAACTTTCCCTTCAGCGCTGAACCGAGTTAGGGGATGAATTAAATCAATCCGTGTGTTTGTAATTATGTTAACCTGCTGACCTGGATGTTTGTTGCGGAATAAGTCTGCTTCACAAATTATGATCATTCATGGAAAAAAAAAAATAGATAAAATAACAAGATTGATGGTCATTTATTAGCATTATAGATTTTGTGATCATGATTTATATCACTTTTATCTTCGAAATGAACATAAAAATAAAGAACAATACAAAACTTTATTAAATTACATCCATTACATGAGATTAAAACATATTATTGAAGGAGACCTGATCAAAAGTCAAGTGTAACAAAATCAGATATGGAATGGAAAATATGAATGAATGAATATTTTTTATTTCAGTTAAGTACAAAAAAGTCAAAGTCAGCTTTATTGTCAGTTTTATGTGCATTACTCAGAAAACTGAAATTACGAGACTCAAAGGCCCCACGGTGCAAAATGAACATTGTAGAAAAAATAACAAGAGTATCAAGGTAGAATGGAATATAATTATAATCTATAAACACTAAACATTCAACTCTAAAAATATAACCGTACATAGACTATAACAATAAACAGCGTGGGGTTAAGGAGATAATAAATACACGATAAAGGTGCAACGGTGAGGTTAAACAGATGTAAACAGGCAGATGTATGTGCAATAAAAAAAAAAACACATACATATAAGGAATATACAACCGACAGAATTAGTAACTGAAAAAGGAAGAAGCTGAAGTTAGAGGTGTATTTCTGCTTCTCCTTCTCATCCTTTGAATTTATAAGAACAAAACAACTACAGTGGACCAAAGTGCTTTACAGAAGATTAAAAGCACAATAAATAAAATAAATTAAAGCCTTTATAAACAGTAAAATCTAATTAATTAAGACAGGTTGAGATAAAACATTATTGAATTTCTGAAGTCACATAGAGACTTTTGTAGACCTGGAGAATTTGACAAACTTTGACAAAGTTCAATTCATCATTCAGTTGATTCCCTAATTTGACACCAATAACAGAAACACATCGATATTTAACATTTGTCCTTACTTTACATGTTTCAAACACCAACAAACCCTCTTAAATTATAATAATTTTCTCTAAACTTAAAAAAAAAAATTGAACATAGACAGGACGACTTTTGTTCTTAAGATGAAAATAACTTCCATTGTTTTTAAATAAAAAATATCAGGGAATTTTAAGATACCAGATCATACAAAAAGTGGATTACTGTATAACATTAAAACAGTCCAATCCAACTTTATTTATAAAATACTGTAAAAACTACCACAGTGGACCAAAGTGCTGTATAGAAGAATAAAAGCACAATAACTAAAATGAATAAAAGCATTAAGAAACAATAAAATCAACAAATTAAAACAAGTTAAAATATAAAACAGAGACAAAAATGGCAA